>PVKM010005973.1:0-45863 GCA_004027735.1 Carollia perspicillata | reverse complement strand
ACGTTGAAGGCTCCCTGGGCTGGAGGGAGGTAGTATTCTGTCTCTCGGTCTAGGAACTGGTTTCATAAGATCGTTCAGTTTGGGGAAATTCATTGAGATGTACATTTGAGTGCACTGTTTCATGTACATTTTATTCTGCTGTAGTTTACTCTACGGGGGCTTCAATCAGTTGAAAGGGATTAGATTAGCATCAAAATAAATGAGGGTGATGCTCCCTGGCTCCCCATCCCCCCCGTCTGCTTCCTTTTTATTTTGTTCTTCTTTTACTTCTAAATCTGTAAATTTGATGTTCCAAATATAACCCACAATCCAGATGTCATACTGATAAGATCAAAAAAGTTAATATATAGGAGAGAAGAAACAAATCTCCCATGCAGAAGAATTCAAATAATTTATGTAGCTACTCTGCCCTTAAGAAAGAACAATATACCCTCCCCTTAAGCATAGGCTGAACATAGTAGCTTCTCTCCGAAGAGTACAGCATGTACAGGACGGAAGAGTAACTTGACAGTGTAAAACCTGACAAGACTACCTCAAGGTCAGCATCATCACTGATAAGTCATATTGATAGTATGTACCCTTAATATGATGTGATCAGAATGATATTTTGTCTCCATGGTCTTCCTCCAAAACCCATAACTCTAAGCATGAAAAAAAATCAGATAAGCCCTAATGGAGGGATAGTTCACAAAATAGCTTACCCAGTACTCCTAAAAACTGTCAAGGTCATTAAAAACAAAGAAAGTCTGAGAAAGTGTCAGAGCCAAGAAGAGCCTGAGGACATATATCATCTAAATGTAATATAGTATTTTGGATGGGATCCTGGAACATCAACCGAAAAAGGACACTAGGTAAAGACTGAGGAAAGCAGAGTATGGTAACTGTCCTTTGTTGTGATATATACACTCTGCTAATGTAAGGTGTCAGCAGTAGGGAAAGTGTGGTGCAGAATGGGCTGGAACTCTCTCTACTGTCTTTACAAGTTTTCTGTCAATCTAAAATAATCACAAAACAATAAGTTTTACTAAGAACAATAACCCACACAGTAAGTGTAAACCAGGAAACACGACTTACAGAATCAAGTTCTTAATGATAAGAAAATGCTAGTGTAGGACATAAAAACTGGTTTCCTAACCCAAGAACTAGTTAAAATGCGGTAATTATTCTTTGCTTTCTCTACAAGTTTAAATGCATTTCTAGTGATTAAACGTTGAGAACGTGAATTACTTTTGTTTACTTTTGATATATTATGGTGAGAGCTTTATGGACTGTAACTTACTCAGAGATATTTTAAGTTAAACTCTTTATATATGAAACTTCATGCAAAAGAGCTGAGTGAGGAAATACGAAATGTTTTTGTTAGTAATTACAGACCATTAAAAATAAATTTTCACTCCATTACACTCTTTCAACAAATATAATAGAAGCATCATAGAATGTTGGAACTGAAAGGGGCATTTAAAAGATTAGTTCAGTTCCTTAACTTTATATGAAATAACTCAGCGCCAGAGAGCTTGGGACTTGCCTAGGGTCGTAATAAATGGTGGCAGAGCTGGAATTCATTTGTTCATTCGAACAAGCCTTTACTGAGTATTTGTTATGTTTCAAGCACTATGATAGGTTCTAGAAATATAAAAATGGTAAGACTCGATCCTTCAGGAGAAGGAGGTGGGGGATGGAGAGAGGCAGGCAAATGAATAGAGGATATAGTGCAATGTGGAAGCAAGCCAGTAGACTTGAATTCAGGATGCCATAAAAATGAAGGAGCAGATACTTGACACACTAGGTATCACTTGAGACTTTGTAAGACAGGCAGAATTTATACAGGGGAGGAGACTGGGACTACATATTCCAAGCAACACTGGTCACATGAGTCAATGGCAAAAGATAGGGGAAATAATGTCCTGTACAGGAATGAGGCAGTCTGCTGTTACGAAGAGTAGTACAAGCAGGGAGTAGCGATAGTTCTACTGAAAATGCTGGATCATGAAGAGGATTTTGTGCCATTTAATGAGCTGAGTCTTATCCTGTAATAAATGGAAAGTCATGAAAAGGTTCTGAAGCTTAGTTAGGACACTTGGATGATTTTTGTGGAGACAGATCTGAGAAGAACAGGACCAGGTACTAGGAACTCCATCAGAGAGGTTACTGCAGTACGCCAGAGACAGGGTAAAGGGCTGGTCTAGGAAGCTGGTGGTAACTATGAAGAGAAGGAGGTATATTCCAGAAATATTTAAGAAAAATGGTTGGTGATAATTAGATGGCGTGGGGTGAGTGGGTGGGCAGATGAAGGTGCTGGCCAAGAAGTTCTAAACTGGGCCCCTCGTCTGTGCGGCCGGTCTTTGGAGCTCCGGATCTCACGGAGCACACATAGGCACGGGGCTCTGGTGAGCCATTTGTCTGCCTCCCCACCAGGACACAGCTCTGAGTGCCAGCAGGTGAAGCATTTAGAGATAAGAGTTCAAGAGAAAACATACAGTAACAAAAACAAAACTCTTTTCCTAGGAGAAAAGGTGGCTTCTTGCCCTATATTCGCATAATCAAGAGAGATCATGGAGGTGATTCTCTTCAGAACCAAGGCTTTTATCTTCACTTGCAAGCTACAGAGAGCCGGCCCTAAATTTTCCATCTACCCCAGAGGGGACACCTCCTTGAATTTGTGCCCTGATGCATCTCACGTTAGGCTCGGTAACTGTGGGAAAATGGTCAAGAGGAAAGAAACTGAGTCCAGCTTTAAACAAGCTACATTTAAAATGTCTGTAGAATGTTCAGTTAGAAACATCCAAAAGGCAGTAGGATAATGAACTCTGAAACCCTAGGAAGACTTACCAACTCGAGAGCCACAGGTTGTGGCAATAAAATGTCATGCGCGTGGTTGCCTTTTCCCAAGGACAGCATCTGGGATCAAAGAAGAGCGGCGGAAGGGACAATAGGTCAAAGATGCAAGTCATAAAATCACCAGCGTTTGAAATAGAAGAAAAGCCTCCTGTAAAAGCTTCAGCAAGATAGTCTGAAATCAACCAGGAAAACAGGACAAGATTTGTATCCCAGAGTGTAGAAATTTAGATAGTTTTCAGGACAGTTTGCTCAATGGCATAGAATATAGAAGAGCCACTAAAAACAGCACCCCAAAACATCCATTAATTTGGCAATGAGGAGGTCATAGGTGACTTTAGTGAGTGATGTTACTGGAGTGATTGTCCTTAATTGCAGTGAGGTAAGTTGATGAGCATGTGGGCAGTGAACAAGTGGAGACTGTTTTTCTAGATGAGTCTTTAACAGTTGGATGAAACTGAAAAGAGAAAGACAGGAAAAATCTAGAGGCAGAGCCAAGGGATACTTTTTTGTTTTGTGCATTTTATTTGGCATGAGATGTTTAGTAGATTCGCAGGCTACAAGAAGAGATGCCAACTATGAAGCTGGTATTGATGAGAGAGGCATGATGAGGCAGAGTTCTGGAGATGGCAGGAGAGGCCAGAGAGAGGAACACACAGAGCAGGGGCTGGCATTCAACAGCTGAAGGAATATTTTCTTTTCAGACCCAGCCAGGAAGGAAGCCAGCATACATGAATAGATATACAAGTTCATAAGGGAGGGGGTGTCCCAGAGAAGGTGGTGGGACAGCAGGGAGATGAAGATCATACTTACAGTTTTTGACTACAGAATCGTCTACTGAGAATGAGGAAGTTAAGTCTACGGCCATACCACCCTGGACGCGCACGATCTTGTCTGATCTCGGAAGCTAAGCAGGGTCGGGCCTGGTTAGTACTTGGATGGGAGAATAAGGAAGTTAAATAGAGCCTTAGGAAGCAGTGAGGGTTTAGATGGAGACTAAGAGTATAGGCAAGAGCATCACTGAGGGTAAAGTAAGATTAAATGAAAACTTAAGGGTGGGAGACAATGTTTGACAGCAACAATCTACAAGCTCATATGATTTTTTTTCAGTTGTCCTCAACTAATAGAATTTTTTAAATAAAATAAGTATCCTTTAACGTATTCTTGGCATTATGCATGGTAAACATTATTTCAATTCCATAGGTTTGTATAGTGCCCTAGCTAACAGGTTAAGTAATTTCTCCAAGGTTGCACAGCTGGTGGAAAGGCGGGACCCAGGTTGTCTGACTACAAACTGTATGTTGTTAGCCAATATGCTCCATTTCCCCTCAAGAAGTTAGAGCTTTAAGAATTGATACGACATTTTGTTTAGCCAAAGGGAATTTCTAATCCACAAAAGAAGGTATCTCAATAAATAATCACAAGCAAATGTGAGGAGTTCATATGTCCAGAGAGCAAAGAAGAGAAGCCCATCCCTTTGAGATCTAAGGAAGACTTCTTAGGGAGCTGCTGCCTGAGCACTTAGCAGATCTGAGTCAGTACTCACCAGGTGAATGAGAGTCACAAACCTTGCACACTCAGGGGCTGGCTGTATGTGCAAAAGCAAAGAGGCATCTGAAGGCATCACACTTCTGCTCAATGGACCTGGGATATATATATAGGGTGGCTATTGGTTGTGGTGTGTGAGAATTAGACTAGATACGGGACCAAATATTAAAGACATTGTATCTATCTAAATTTTACTTTATCTGCTAATCAACTGGATGACGTGTAATGTTTTAACGAAGAGAATGACATCAGATTTGAGTTTTAGAGACATGACCCTGCCAGTAACAAGCAAGATGGATTATACAGCAGTAAGAATGATAGTTATTAAAATTATTAGCTGTCACTTACTCCGGGTCAGGCACTATGTAAGTGATTTACACAGATTCGGTGATATAACCATCCCAGAACAGAATGCCTATGAGGGAAGTGTAACTATTCCCATTTCACAGATGAGGAAACTAAGACACTGATAGTTTAAGTAACTTTCCCAAGGTCTTGAAGCCAAAAAATGTCAGAGGCTGAATCTGAACACAGGCATACTGGCTCAGGCAGGGATCTTGGCTGGGAACCTATTGCAATGGCCTCAGGTAAAAGCTACTGAGGGCATCAGGCCTAAGGCAATAGCAATGGAGCGAGAGAAGTAAGAATCAGTCCCAGGTTCTACATCAAGCCCCATGTTCTTGACATTAGTTGTCTGTGTGTTTGTTTCTTTGTTTGTAGCTTTGCTTTTCTATCTAAATATAGATCTCATAACACCTGTAGTGGGTTGAATAGTGTTGCCCTAAAATCCATACTAGATCAGAACATCAGAATGTGATCTTATTTGGAAATTGGGTCTTTGCAGATGTGATTAGTTTTTAAGATAAGGTCATACTTAATAAGAGTGGGCTCTGAATCCAATGACTAGTGTCCTTGTAAGAAGAGAGACCACACAGAGGAAAATGTGAAAATGAGGAGAAATTAGAGTGATACAGCTGTAAACCAGGAAAGGCCAGAAATTGCAAGGACCCAGCAACAGCGGGAAGAAGAAAGGAAGGATTTGTGCCCAGACCCTTCAGAGTGAGCATGGCCCTGCTGACACCTCGGTTGTAGATGTCTAGCTTCCAGACTATTACAGATTAAATTTGTGTTGTTTTAAGTCAAAAAGTTTGTGATGACTTGTTATGTCAGCCCTCAGAAATGAATACATCTTTCTTTACTCAAGTTAAATTTCTACTCAGGGTTATATTCTCATGTATTTATAATTGCAAACAAATAAATGCATAGTTTTTGAAGGAAACACCATTCATGCCTGAAGATGTCATGAGACCTCCATCTTGATCAAAGTTCACTGCCATTTGCCCCACAGGTTAACCTGATTTGGATTCCCTGGGGCAAATCTTGCTTTCACTTTCATATTGTTACCCATACTTCAAATATTTCAGGTTCCAACAACAGAAGCCTCTTTTACCCTAGCCTGGCAGTGACATGAAATTAAGACTTATTTTATAACCCAAACATCTACCTCTGTGCTTGAAAAAGATATAAAAATAGTGCCCAAGCCTGCTTTAGGCTTGGCGTTTGCATCGACCCAAGAGTTGACAGAGTCTGCTCTTATTCAAGATCAGAAATATCAGGAGCTGTTTGCAAAGCACATGACAAGTAATGGAAGCAATCAAACACAAAGGGAGTCTTTTCGCCTCTTATTGAAACCCTGAGTTTCCACAGCATCAATTGCAGCATGATAGAGCTAGCCACATAGAATTGACATGTAACTCCTCTGTAACAAAAAAGAGTTAAATCATTTCAACTTCTACCAATATAGTGGCATTGATTTAACTTTAACCCTACATCATTTATTCCTTTCTCTGCAAACTATTTCCATTTATTCCTGCAAACTATTTTCTTGTGGACATGTCACTTATATTTGTTACCTGCTTCACAAATGCTGGGGGGTTGGTTTTGTTTACGACTCATTTTTCCAAAAGAAAAGCTGCACAAGAATATATGTGAGATTTTCTGGGGCTGCCTACTCAGAGTCATCAGTCACAGAGACACCTAACATGCACACACGCGCACACTCCCTCAAGAGCT
Source organism: Carollia perspicillata (assembly GCA_004027735.1). NCBI lineage: Eukaryota > Metazoa > Chordata > Mammalia > Chiroptera > Phyllostomidae > Carollia > Carollia perspicillata. The sequence continues at coordinate 39,407 of PVKM010005973.1, read as the reverse complement.
TGAGGTGCAACCTGATGGTAAAGAAGGGGACTTGGTGCCTCACAGTTCTGCCTAAGGCATCGTCTCCACATTTGCTGCCCTGGTCCTAGACAATGTAATTCATTTCATGCTTTCCAACGAGCAAGAGAATTATAAGTTATGTGTGCTTAAGGAGGTGAATGACTACTATTCTATTCTCCAGAAACAAATGTACACTGTGCCAAACAAAGCGGGTGCACACTTTCCTGTTAAAAGTTGCCCCTGCAAGGTTTTTGCGGTGGTTGTTTTAATGAATTAGTTACATTAGCAGACAGGATGCAGGCCTTGGGGTCAGTAATAAGGAGATTCTAGACACTTAGATTTTAGCTGCCGTATCTCCTTTTAATGGAAGTCCCTCAACCCTCTGTTATGTGATCTTCATTTTGTTTTATCATAACACTTGGCTGAGTTTTATTTTTTAATTTACTCATTGTTTATTTTCTGTCTGTCCAGACTAGCAGACTCTTACCTACCTTACTCATCGTGTGACCTACAGAGCCTAGAGCTGTGTCCGTTGCTAATCAAATGTTTGTTCAGTGCATGAATCAGTGCATGCAGAGTAGATATCCCAGACAGCACAAGTGTGAGGATTGAGAGACGTGATAGAAGCTAAAAAGTAGTTGGCAACAGAGGTTCTTTAGCAGAAGCATAGAAGTGGGGGTTATGAGAGACCTGGGGCAAAGTGTTAGGTAATCTTAGAAAAGCGTTGCCTTAACAATCTGCAGAGACAAAGGAGGTAGGCATCTGGAGATCAGACACCAAGCAGGGATGGGACAGGGACCAAAGGGCCGTTCCTCAAGTCACGTCCTTTGGGCAGATGTATCGAGTGTTGGTCGGGGCTCTGGAAGCTGAACATTTCTAAAGCTTGCCAATAAAATGTGATTTGTAAATCAGGATCTCAAAAAAAAATCTGAACTCCCAAGTACCATTTCCAGGGGCTTCACAACAAAATATGCAGTTTGAAGCCCTATGTTTAGGTATATACACCATGAAGAACGGCATTATAATACAGCAGTGGTATGCAGTGCAATAACATTGTTGGGGGAAAATTTAGACTCTGAAATAAAATAAGTAAGTTAGAATATGCAAAACACATTCAAACAAATATCCAGGTAACATTAGCTGGCTCTGGGATGTGCCTTTGCCTGTCCTTTCCAGATCCGATCCCACATGGCTTTACATAGGAAACAAGAGAGGCTTCGTCCACCCAAACTATCCTAGGTATGTATTTCCAGATGAAGAACTTGTAGAAAGAAAGCAGAGCGTATCACTATGTTTAAAGAAAAGTGGAGAACTGTGCCCATATTAACGTTACCCAAGGTCACCTAGTTATGTTAAAAGGTTTCAAATAAGTATCTTGAAGGGAAAAAGACACTTTCCATTTCTGAGTTAATACGTCTCTGTGCTGTTGTCTGGGCGTCTTTTCAATTTTCATTTGTTGACTTGGCTGTTTTTGGATTGGAGGCTTCTTTTTTCTTATCTGTGGGGAGGAATGCTTTTCTAACTAGAGCCTGATGACATTGCTGGATGGCAAGGCCTGTGTGAGTTTACCACAGAACACACAATCCTGTGTCACCCGTTATTGTCTGAAATATGTCCTGGTGTGCCCGAAGGCTCACCAAATGAGGAAATAAGATGAGCATGCCAACATGGGGAGCGGCACTCCTACCCATCCTGCCCCATACCTCTGGTGGTGATTTCACCATCCCTCCAGGCCTGGCTCTTTGTGGCAAAGTCCCTGAGCACACAGCCGGGAGCTCACATTCAGCAAAGTGCTCTGCTGGGACTCCTTTGCAGAGCACAACCAAGGTGTCAGGGGAAGGAGTGGCGGCGAAGGGACTGACCAAGTATTATGGACCGTGGTTCTAAACCACCAGTGCAGTTCAGGCGGCTGTGCTTCTCCTTTATGCAACCTTTCCTGAAAATTCTGAATCTGATGAGCAAACCTGAGAGGGAGGAGAGAGGGGAGAGAGCAGAGAGAACAAGACAACTGGATGGAAGACAGAAAAGAGGTACAGTCCCTGAAAGATTTCCAGGAAGGAAAAACAGACTTTAACTGTGGCATTGTTATAAATAATAGTTCTATATTAGTCATGATTATACTCACTACAGGTAATAGAAATTGGACTAACAGGGGCTTAACAAGGTCAAGATTCATATTTCTCACACAAGAAATCTGGAAGAAGTCAAGCCTCTACAATATCATTAAGGAGTAGTGTTGTGTCTACTCTGCCCTTCTCAGTTGGTCACTGATATTAAAGAAGTCTTTTTGATTCCAATACTGTAGCCAATCTACATAAGAAGCCAAAATAATCAGAAGGTTATGTGGAGAACCCAGACTCAAGTCAGGAAAGCGACCTGAGTGTTCGTCTTCAGTCAGTCCAGGCCCGTCAGCGTCCAGGCCCCTGAAGTCAGCATGCCAAGGCACATTCTTCTAACTTGGGGCTCCTCTGGACCTGCCAGTGTTCCCCTCATCACCTCCGAGACTGTGACATTCCTCCACTTCCAAACTTACTCAGCTCCTGCTGATTGACACATTCTTCCTGTGCACTCACCGGTTAACCCATCCTTATCAGCCTGGGAGCCATTCTGTCACTAACATGATTTTGTTTATTTTTCTTCTGATTCACTATGTGTGTGCTGCTTTTATAGCTTTCTCAAGACCGATCTGATTTTCCTGTATTTTTTTCAAATTGTTTTTGGTTGCCCCAATGCCTGTGCCTTAAACAATTTACATTGCAGTCGTTGCTTTCCTTGGGTATCTGTGAGTCCCCAGCCTGACATGTCACTGAAGTGTTTGGTGATGGGTTTATAGGTAGTTGAATGAGCAAGTGAATGAATGAACAAATGAATGAAAGAAATGTCAGAATGGAAGAAAAGTCAGAAAAAATGCGTAGGCATTTTGCAGACTATGTGTTGTGGGTAGAGTGAATTTAAAATCAAATTCAAAATCAGGTTCAAATCCTGGCTCTGCGACTTTCTCTGGAAAGCAGCATGGAAAGATCACTTCACCTCTTTGAGACAAAGATTTTGGATAGTTGTAAGATGAGGAAAGTCATACTTTACAGAATTGTGTGAGGATGACTTATCAAATACAGTAGTACCTAGCATAATGCCTGACCCACAACAGTTTATTAATAGAAAATTTCCTCCTTCTTCCTTCTAAATGGCTAAAGCATCTTTTTGTACCTGAATTGTTTGTAGTTATAGTTTGCAGTCTTAGTTATTCAATTATGCAGCTGGTAGCAATATTATTAAAGATGACTTGGTAAAATAATTATGTATTTTTAACATATATTTTATAATAAAAATTTTCAAATAATTTTAGGCCCCAAAATATTATACTTGACCTTACAGTTTAATACCATAACTCTACTAATAGAATTTTCCCATAATATAAACATCACATAAACCTACTCACTCTGTAAGCCCTGTCCCTTTTTACATAACAATTTTTCAACGGCTTCTTAATGTTTTGAAATGGAAACTTTCTTCATTTGAACTCATAGTTATATATCGATATTTAGGGAAAACACATCTGTCCTTAAAAATGTTGTGCTTCCCTAGTTGTTAGCTCCAGAATAGTTGTAACATCATAAAAAATCAAAAGCTCCTGATGCAGGCTTCATATAATAATCACCTGAGGAGACAACTTCAAGTTCCAAAGCCCTGCCCTGTTCCAGACCAGAGTTTGTGAGGTGGGAGCCAGAGGGAGTCATCTGCTTTCAGTCTTCCAGATGATACCTGCATGCAGCCAAGAGTGTCAGCCACAGTCTACCCCCCTGTCCACATTTAACATATGAAAGGAAAGGAAGTCCAGAGGAGAAATGATTTTCCCTGTGCCCCTTAGCTGAATCGAAACTGAACCTGGTTTTTCTACCTCCAAACCAATGTTCCCAGCTAATCCTAAACCTAGAATTTTAGGATGCAGTTTCCTTGATGCATACAAAAACTTTGCTATGTAGAATATTGCTTAATTTAATTTAAATGTTTGGCTATAAAGAGAATATCAATGATAGAAAGATTAAAGTATTAATTTTCAATTCATTCTTTAAAATTCAAGTAAGCACATTTTATGTACTAGAATGATGACTCTTTCATCATTAGGTCTTTTTTGTGAGGTGGATATTACCATTTCCACTTTTAAAAGGTGGGAATCGATACACGAAGAGTTCGATAGATTCACATTAGGTCACATTTTTAGTGAGTGGCAAAGTCAGGAAATCAACCCAAATCACAAGACACAGTTCTGTCTGTCTTTTTCATCCCTGAAAACAGAATTTTATGTTTGTATGATTCATCATCTTTTCTGGTATTTTTTCTTCAGACATTATCTCAATTTATTTGCTAATAATTTAATTAACTCATAGCAAAATTCTCTTATTTGGAAAACTAGAGATACTTGAAAGGTAAACTTATAAATTGTACAGGCTGTACCTAACAGTTAAAAATCACCGAAGGCATCTCAGCATGATGTTATAGGGCTATTTCTCTGATGAATTTAGTGTGGGGCTGTCATTCCCCTACACTACAGGGCCCGGTGTAAAGCACCCGCTGAAGACAGTAGTGAGCAGCACGTACTTATGTGTCACAAAGGGCCATTTTATAATGAACTTGGACGGCTCCCAGTGCAAGAGAAGAACAGGGCTGAGATGAGGGGACCCTGTAGTGTCCAAATAGAATCAGAGCTACACTTGACTTGTTAAGATAAACATCTGACATCTGACATAACTTCTCTCCAAAATGCATTGAAATGTTGATTTTAAACATTAACAGTTTCTTGAAGTAATGCTTCTAGTTCTTTAAAATTATGCTAGTAAGTTTTCCATTATTCTCCCTTGAAATCTAGATCTTTCACTCTGCATAAAATGAAAGGCATCACAGGAAAGGCTCCCGAAGCAGGGGCAGCTCCTGTGCGTACTTGGAAAAGCCAGGGAAGCCTGGGGAAGCCACAGTCAGCCCCCTCGGAACGGGAATGCAGTGAGGGTGAGTTTAGTGGCCGACACAATTTCACATCAGCTTAAGCTACAGATTAAATGTAGAAAAGTATCACATAAATATTCCTTTCTGTACATGTTAAAATCTATTTGAAAACACTAAAGTGGTCTTGAAAGTTAAGGAAATTAAAAGAATAAAGCACAAAATATTAAATATCAAGATACAGTGGTACCTCGGTACTCATTGTTAAACTGTTCCAACAAATGGCGAGCAAGTAATGATTGATGAACCATTTTCTCCTGGGCTCTGGCATAGTGACTCATACAAGTTCTAGCAAGTGCAACCGGTGGCGAGCAAGCACCGAGTGCTGAAACATTTTTTCTCACCAAAATGCAACCAGGTTTGATGAGTTCTGAAGCCAGTGAGTACTGAAGTAGCACTGTAACAGAATTTTTAGGTTCAAGAATCGTGTTTAATGTTTGCTTATTCAACAAAGATTTTTTTTATTATCTTCTAAGCATCAGAAATTGTTCTAGGTGTGGGGTTAAGAATGATGAACAATACAGACAAGGACCTTGCCTTCCAGAGGCTTGCATTCTAGTGGAGGGAACTCACCAGTAAAAAGTAAAAAGGTCAATAAACAAGATCACTGAAACTTCTTAGGTGCTCTTAACGAAATGCACAGACAGGGTGTGGACTTAGAAAGTGATTGGTGGTGGGTGAGAATGGCACCTTCCATAGAAAGTCAGGGAGGGCTTCTTTGAAGCCCCTTCTTTGAAGAGGGAACGTTTGCAGTGAGATCTAAAGACCATGAGCCAGCCACAAGGATGAGTTAGGGGGAGGGCATGTGAGGCAGAGGGTTCTGTTTATATAAATGGCTGGAACGACAGCTTTGCATTGGAGAGGAATAAAACGGAAGCCAGAGCCAACAGTCACGAATGATGACAAAGTGCAACATCAGTCAGGTGAGTATCCAGAAATTAGGATGGAAAATTAGGATTGAAAAATTCTCTTGACATCACATTTTGAGCTGTTCAAACTCCTTTCTTTCCTATCCTCATGTCTTCCCACCATCTCAAGCATATGAGATTTGGAAGAGATTTCAAATATTGACTTCCATAAAGGTGCATCTTGATCTCTAGTTCAGAATGTCGTGCAGTTGACTTCTACCTATGCTTGCCTGGTGGGTGATTTTTATGAATTCAACTATTTGCAAACCATTAACAAAAAAGGCTTCTATATTTTTTATGGGATGAAAGCTCATATAATACATTATCTATATTGAGACTCCCAGAAAATAAACTTCTTTGAATACCATGAATATAAAACCCTGTTCTGTCCTTCATTTCTTAGTCATGCTGGTAAGTCAAACTGTTGAATTTATTTGTGACTCTATGGAGGAAGCTAGTTTTTGATATTCCAAATATGTTTAAATATTTGTTTCTTTTGTTCTTTATTCAATGTTTCACCTTGTGGCCTTTCTCTTTTGCCACATTCATTTATTTCTCAAAATCACTGTTAACAAAACTACTGCAAAATCTCATTTTAAATTCAAGCTTCTCATTGCTGTTGTTTCTGCTTTGGTACGGGAAGATCTTACCATGTCATTCCTCTGACTTTTGGAACATAATAAAATAAACATTAGAGATATCCTCTTGTGCCAGCATTTAAGAATCAATGCTTTTTTAGATGTCTTACAAGTAAATCAGCTCTTGAATGGAACAGATCTTTAAATAGACACAGTCCTTAAAATGGCTGTATTCCGGTCATCACAGAGTCATTAATCAGAGCATTTCAATGATGGGTCCTGTGTTTTTTGTCTTGATTTAGTTTTTTTTTTTTTCAATTGACTTTGAGCTAGCTACAATTACAACTCAACCTACTTCTCATGTTTTATATGCCTTAAAACGTGTTGCTGCTGCGGATAATAACTAGGAGAGCATAGCTGCAGGGCTCCAGTTACTCTGGCAAAGGAAATTTATTACATTGTCTCCAACTAAGCATGCAATTAATGTCTCTATTTCAAGGCTTATTTCAATAAATTCAAAACCCAGAGACAATTCATACTTATTTAGGGATGCATAGGAATTCTGGTGATATCTTCATTGCAGTGAATAGCCATGTCAGATGAATGTGGGGAGAATATTAAATACCTTATCATGTGTTGCAAATATTTTCTTATAGCTAAAGATGTGGTATGATTCTAAAAACCTGTAACTTTAAAAAGTATCAATGGAGATAGAATTGACGCCCACCCTCCCTCCCCACACACTCACACCGAGGGAGAGTTTTTAAAATGAGTGAGATTTTTCAGGTTGTCAAAATGTTGGCGGGGAGGTCACAAATGCTGAACTTCTGTCTGCAATGCATGGGGCGTTGCACTTTCAAATTCTGCTGGACATTTATGTAGGTAAAAAATCTGTTAACATTGTCTGAACTTAAACCTAACTCCATTTTGCAAATAAACACAAACTACTTTTGCATGATTTTAATACTCTTTGAATTTTGCAGAAATGCAACCACTGTGTAAATCAAGAGGCAACTGTAGTTAGTTTTATTTGGAACTTTACAAAGAGTTGGTCACAATTAGAAAAAAATTATACTATTGACAGTAGGCCCAGCTTGTGGTGTTTGAGCTGCCAATAAAACATGCCTGATTATTATAAATCTGCAGCAGTTGCAATCTCAGGGATTCTGTGTTTAAATACCATCATCCAACAATTTAATTATATCTTCTAATCAAGTATATCATGCCCAAACATTTACCTAGTACATTTTTATTATGAATTACTTTCCTTACATTTCCTTTATATTACAGATCTTTGAATAATTGTGTGTTTAAGAAAGTTATTTTATTTATAAATTTCATTGCAGGATATTACAGGAGCATTATAAAATAATTATATTTTTAAAGGAGAATTAGGTAAGCTAAGGTTAAGGACAATTCTTCTAAAATACACCACTCCTCCGAGGGGAAGCAGGGTACCGTACGTGTGCATACATGTGCATTTTGGTGGGAAGGCAGGAAGGGGTCGTGAAGAATTGGCCTTGACTGCAGCTCCTCCTGTAGGCCAGGCCCTGTGCCCAGTCCTGCAAATGCATGATCTCATTTGCATGCGATGCACTGAGAATACCACGTGTGCTCTGAATCTCCGGGCTGGAGTGCCACATTCGGAGCTGTCTGCCTCACGTTTGGAGAGCAGAGATTGAGCGGAAATGAGTCGATGAATATTCTTGACATCACTGGTGAAGTGATGCAGTGAAGTTAAATAAGTGACAGTCTCAGAGCCTGATGTAGGGTAGCTAATGAAACTTTCACAAAGAAATATTGTCATGAAATTTGAAAAAATTTCATAGTAGATGTGCATGGTCGTCAGTGCACGTTGGGGCACTCGTGCTTCCTATTTACAGCTCTCGGGACACATCCGTAAGTGATAAATGAACGCTGAAATGCTACACATATGTTTATATCCATTTTTAGCCATGGAGTTGTTTCAAAAGTAGTATCTCCACTAAGCCAAATCTCAGGCATTTAGAAAGTACAAAATAATTTAAATTTCTAAAATGAACCGAAAAAGAAAAACAAAACCGAAGACAGAGATACGGCCATCATAAATCCGATACAAAGTTATTTTTAAAAAATACTGTAGGAAAAACATACTTCATCAGAATTCAGTACTGATCCTTCTTAGGTGGTCGATTAAAGTTTTAAAGACTGATCAAAGAGGAGCTTTCTGGCACATAGATATTGCCTAGGCACTTTCAAGAAGATAGTTTTACTATACGATAGGAGATTTCAAAGAAGTCAATTTAAACATATTAAAATTTTGAATAAGTGATAGGTTGTTTTTTTTTTGTTGTTTGTTTGTTTGTTTGTTTTTTGCCCAGGAAAGGCTTGAGGTATTTAATGAGAACAGCAATTGGTGTATCTTATTTTTGATTGACCAGAATATGCCTTAAAAATTAATAAAGACAATCAATGTCAGAGGGCCTGACGTTGAGAGAGAGGATCCTTGTGCTGAAAGGGTGGCAATAAAATAAATTTGAAGATAAGTAGAATCAATCTTTCTTTTTTATTTTATCATTGTTCAAGTACAGTTGTCTGCATCCCCCCCACTCCCTCCTTTCCCAGCCATCCCCACCTCCCTCCCCTGATTCCACTCCCACTTGGTTCTGTCCGTGTGTCCTTTATAGTTGTTGGTGAAATCCCTTCCCCCTTTTCCTCTCATTATCCCCTCCCACCTCCCCTCTGGTTACTGTCAATTGTTCTTCATTTCAATATCTCTGGTTATATTTTGCTTGCTTGTTTGTTTTGTGGATTAGGTTCCACTTACAGGTGAGATCATATGGTATTTGTCTTTCACCACCTGGCTTATTTCACTTAGCATAATGCTCTCCAGTTCCATCTGTGCTGTTGTAAAGGGTAGGAGCTCCTTCTTTCTTTCTGCCGCATTGAATTCCATTGTGTAAATGTACCATAGTTTTTTCATCCATTCATTTACTGATAGGCACCTAGGTTGCTTCCAACACTTGGCTATTGTAGATTGTGCTGCTCCTGTGCATTGAGGTGCATGGGTTCTTTTGGATTGGTGTTTCCGGGTTCTTAGGATATAATCCCAACAGTGGAATTGCCAGGTCAAAAGGCAGATCATTTTTAGTTTTCTGAGGAATTTCATACTGTTTTCCACAGTGTCTGCACCAGTCTGCACTCCCACCAACAGTGAGCTAGGGTTCCCTTTTCTCCGCATCCTCTCCAACACTGTTTGTTGATTTATTAATGATGGCCATTCTGACCAGTGTGAAGTGGTATCCTTGTGGTTTTAATTTGCATCTCTCTGATGGCTAGTGATGCTGAGTATCTTTTCATATGTCTCTGGGCCCTCTGTATGTCCTCCTTGGAGAAGTGTGTGTTCAGGTCCTTTGCCATTTTTTAATTGGGTTGTTTGTCTTCCTGGAGTGAACTCATTTGAGTTCTTTATATATTTTGGAGATCAAACCCTTGTCTGAGGTATCATTGGCAAATATGTTTTCCCATACTGTTGGTTCTCTTTTCATTTTAATACTGTTTTCTTTGCCGGTGCAGAAGCTTTTTATTTTGATGAGGTCCCATTTGCTTATTTTTTTCTTTATATCCCTTGCTCTAGGGGACCTATTGGTGAAAGAATCAATCTCTTTAAACCACTCTTTCTTAGGTTTCCTTTATTGCAAGTTGTAGAAACCCAAATATAACTGTTTTTCACAAAAAAAAATGAGAATGTGCTGGATCACTTAACTGAAATTCCGAGGGAATTACTTGTTTCAGGCATAGCTGGAATTCAAGTTTTGATACTAGATTGGTGACTCTCTCTTTTACTATTCTTGACTCTGCTGTTCTTCCTCCGAATTGGCTTTTCTCTAGAGCAGACTCTCTTGACATGTTCTTTGACTGAAACGCCACACTTAAGTTATCCTTATCCAAGTAGAGTGAAACTTCCTTTTTCCAAAAAGTGAATAAATAAATATTCACTGGGATGTTTCTTATTGAACAAATTCAGGTCTAATGTCATGAAGGAAATACTGTGGGCTGGGAGATGAATGGATGATGCTGATTGGCCAGGCCAAAGTCATGTGCCTTCTTGGAGAAGGGATGGCCGCTCCATCGGAACCTGAGCCAAATGCACTGAGATGGGAGAAGATGCGTTTCTATAGCCTCCAACTGCTGGTGGTCCAACCCAGGGGGAACAGCCAGATAGTAAGGAAATCTGTTTTACATATATTACAGTTACATAAATCCTAATTTTATTCATCTTCCTCTTGAGATTCAAGAATGCATAGTTAGGAAATGACAGAATTTTAGAACTGAAAGAGACTTTGTAAATTATGCAGTTGAAAACCCTCAGTTTAAGTAATTTTTGAGAATTTGCTCATCTTTAAATTGAGTCTTGCTAATTGCAAGAGCTGGTTATCTTCCAGCAGTGAAAAATACTTAAGTGGAGTAATATAAAACATGAATCAGAATTTTATAAAAGCATCCAGTGTATATATCCTAAAGTTGTTTTAGGAATGGCTCCTGAGTCAGGATACAGGGGTTATTCCAGAAGTTTACATAAAATTTAAAAAACAAGTTTCATCTTTTTCCTTTCCCAGCCATATTTTCATTTCCAAAGTTTTTATTATTTTAATAAATTGTTACTCAATCAAATATATACATTGAAAAGCAATTCTGATTTTTTTATTCTTTATGTTTTAGTTCCTCTGATCCCTATTTCTCATAATTATTGCAGATGAGCACAATTAGTGTGCCTCCTTTGCTAGCAGAAATTAATTATTTCATAAATGTATATGTGTTCACTTCAGAAAATGTACACCTTTAAAAGAAATGCAAAAAGAAACCTAAATGGACAAATTCTCCCAACCTTGACAGTGATGTCCAATAGGTATCATTTTAGAGTCAGGACCACAGACAACCACCAGAACACATTTGTGTCTGCAAGGGCTTGTCTGGGTTCATTAGAGCTAGTGATAAGGAGGCCAAGGTCAGGGATCTAGTGTCTGGGAGTGCCTGCAACACCCTGGACCTGAGGCCACACACCACAGCACTGTTCTTGTCTTAGAGGGCATCTGACTTGAAAGATAGGGATAGAGTGAAGCCAGACATTCTCCAGCCCTGTGAGCACATCTACAGAGCATGCTGCCTGCCTGGTGCTGGCAGCCAGACTCTTCATTCCAGAGGCATTTACATCACAAATGGGAATTATAAAACTATGGGGAAAGTATCAGACTGATTTTTGCTGACCTATGAAAGTTTATTTAAGGTTTCAACTTAATTAAATGTCTTTGTCATATTAAAGACAGTAATATTAAATTCTGCAGGAAATACTGATTTAAAAATTTCCAAAGGTCAAAAATTGAAATACAAATAGATACTGTAATAGGATTAAAGGGCAAGAAGAGCTAATGGTGAATCTGTTCATTGACTATAATGAGATTATTCTCGGGCAGATGAGGCCTCAGCTGAAACAAGAAAATGAGCTCTACAAAGCAGACATGTAATATTGCAACTTCTATGAACTCACTCCCCTTATGTGTGTTTTTTCAATATACTTTCATCCTAATTTCTTTGGGAAAACAGAAACATTTTTCATAGAATTTCAGCAAAGCTTCGTGGAAGTCACTAAATTTATATTTAATCCTAAATTTACCCGTGTCAACTATTTATTAACACTTCTAGTCAGAACAGCATATCAGATAAAAACTCATTATGACTTTGACTTGTCAATTTTTTGTTAAAATCTTTAGCATAAATACTGTTTGGTACAGTTGCATGGCCAAGAACCACAATATGCTATCAGAGCTCAGCCAGTTAAATTTAATGATATATTTTAATTTTGTGAATGGATACATTTTAGTAGGCTTTTATAGAATAGTGACTTAGCTACAACAGACTTATGGTGTGAATAAATAATAAATAAAAGTCAAATTTGGCTAGAATTTTTGGCAGAAAAAATCAACATATTAAGTTATTAGGACCTTATTTAGTTTTAAAAACTTCATTAATTTTCATTAGAATTATACCTTCTGTCTTCATTATTAGTAATCATTAATCAATTTCTGAGTACCTAAAATAAGAAGTTACCATATATGAAACACTAAACCAGTCACTGTGGGGAAACAAATGAATGTGAAAATCATAGATCTTCTTAAGGAATTTATAGCCTAGATGGGATACAAGAAATAAAATACTTAAAATAAATAACAGTATAAAGCACTCTGCATTACCCACATGTGATTTAGAGAGTTAATAAAGTAATAATTCAAAAACAGAGCAAGACTATTGTGGGAACTGAGCTAGGTCTTGAGAGATGAATATAATTCACATTAGTGGAATGTGTTGAAAATTCACAAGTATGTTCAGATACATCTTATCTCAATATTTTTTATGTAATGAGCCTGCATTTTAAAACATATCTTTTAAGCTGGTGTTTTAGTTTTGGGCATGAGATTTCATTAGGACACATTATAATACACACTGTAAATTATAAATATGATTATTCTCAGATTAGGGCACAGAATGGTATTGAGCAAGCCCTGAGTTCATGATACACTGACATTATTAGTCCAAAGACTGCCTTTCTTTTTACATAATATGTAATTTTAAAAATTTCATTTGTTTAGTTTATCTCCTTTCTTCAATATATATTGTGCAGGATATATTTTTAAATTTACAAATAGTTATTTACATAAGTGGACAAACATGGTGTATTAGTCAGGTTTCCCCAGAGAAACAGAACTAAGAGGATATTTACTGAGAAAGAGAGAGAGTTTACTGAAAAGAGAAAGAGAGGGGGAGAGAGAGAGAGAGAGAGATTAGCTTCCAGGAACTGGTTCACACAGCTGTGGGGACTAGCAAGTCTAAAATCTGCTGGGCAGACCAGCAGGCAGGAAATGGACAGGAGCTGATGCAGTCTTGAGGCAGAATTTCTTCTTCCAAAGGGAAACCTCAGATTTTCTCTTTTGGCCTTTTAACTGTTTAGATGAGATCTATCCATATGGTCAAAGTAGTCTCTGATTATAAAAATCAAAGCACATCTACAAAACACCTCCACAGTGACACCTATATTAGTACTTGATAACTGAGAACTGTAGCACAGCCAAGATGACACAGAAAACGAGCCGTCCCACATGTCTTCTGGAATCCTATTCTGTTTAAGATGCCTTTCGCCCCATTCAGTGACTTTACTAACTTCAAATTATATGCATAACTTCAACAGGAGAATACACTTGTGAATTTCACTAAGTTACATTCCCCATTTCAACTCATGAGGAAAGCAGAATTCTCAACAGCCCAGTGTAGTAACGTTGTCTTTGAGACCAAACATGCAAGCTCCAGAACTGGAATGTGCAATGAGTATGAGGAAGGCATGCAACTGGTTGTCAGTGTAATAGTCCTTAGCTCTGGGACTGCCCCGGGGTCCTGTTCTTGCATGGAAATGACAGCCAGCCTCCGCTGAGCACGCATGCCCCCAGGTGCCACATGAGAGCTTTTCAGGCCCTTCGCGGCTCCAGCATGGTCACAGAACTCTTCCAGATTGTGTAACGGAAACCCAGAAATGTGGCCTTCCAGGTCATGCTGAAGAAGTGTCAAGTCTACTTGGAAAAAATGTATTACTAATTTTATTTAATTATCCTTATGATATCAAAATGTTTAATCATTATATTTAAAGTAATTCAGATTAAAACGGTCAGGTTTATTCCCACCCCGCATGAGACATTCCCCAAGGTACAGTTTGAGTTTCAAGGAGTAAAGCCACATATTTTTTAATAAAGTGTTATTTAACCTCTTGTCCTTTATGCAGAAAAACTATGGTAGCAATTTTAAATTACTCTAGCATTTTATACAATGAAATAAACAATTATTTTTGTGCTTAATCTGCTGATGAAATTAACTGCTGACTCCGTTTTAGTCCCTCGTGCAGGCAAAGCAGAACTTGGCTTCATATCATTGTGTTGTTTTTTTTTTTAAGAAATATAGATTTTTTATTTTAGTTGTTGTTCAAGTACAGTTTTCTGTCTTTTACTCCCATCCCAGCCCACCCCACCCAGTGCTCCCCACCTCCCTCCCATTTCCACCCCCCTTAGTTTTTGTCCTTGTGTCCTTTATATTTGTTCCTGTGACCCCTTCCCCTTTTCCCCTGAAATTCCCTCCCCTCTCCCCTCTGGTTACTCTCAGCCTGTTTTCTATCATTGTTTTAACTTACAAAGAATTCTATTTGCATTAGCTATAGTCTCATTTCAGTAACAAAGATCAATGTAAGGCACATTTCTAAAGATGGGCTTTTTGTACATTTTCAAATCAAAGCTTTTGGTTTAGAAAGAGCCTTAGCATCCATATGTAGTAGTCCTCTTAAAGGTCCAAGAGCTCCAGTCTTATTACAGCTAGTTAAAAAGAAAGCAAAGGCTAGAAGTCAGACACACTCCCTACTCCAAATGCCTCCCAGTCCACAACACTGCATTCTGGTCTTATTAGAGCTCAGTCTCATAAAACTCATTTTCTCTTGTAAACTCTTTCTTCATATAAACATGCATCTCTGTGTTGAATGCAAGGAATGATAACATAATCACTGTACTGTAGTGAATGCTCCCATGTTTTTGTGATTCTTCCACAGTACCGTCTACCAATCCCTGGGCTACACCAGCATTAAAGTTTCCAGAGACAATTAGGAAGCTGTTTTCAAAGATTACACCAGCACATTTTTCCTGGGGTCTAACAGCATTACCCGACCTCATTTGTGAGGCAACCACAGAGTCCTGTCTCAGGCCAGCCATGGTCAATATTTGTCTTGGATATAACCTTTGTTCCTATTGTTATACTCTCATTGATCCTCATTTCAAAAGAAATTCCATTTTGGGACTGGTAGGGTCAGGATGTGGAATACTACCACGTATAGGTTCATTCTCAACATTTTAAGTTTTGAAAACACAACTCTGTATAATAGGCTCAAGATAAAATCTGGGCCAGGAACAGACACTTAATGGGGAAAAAGTCACTGCACTGCCCGCTTGCTGAGTCCTAAAGGCCCTGCTCCTCTAAGGTTGGCCTGGGAAGTGCCAGGAATATACCTTTCCCCAAGGATCTTAATTCTCATAAGCTTTTCTGGGAGTTTATGCTGAATAGTTTGTGTGTCCAAACATAGAGCTTGCTGTCGATACCAGTAAGGTCTGCCCAGTGTGTCCACACCTGCATGTCTCCACAGGCATTGAATCTGTCCTATAAAGTAGTCAGTCTCATACCTGATTTCTCCTCAAAATTCTGGAGCGTTGGCTACATTGTGTTAGTGCCTTAAATGTTATATATGCTAAAAAAGAAAACATGCTCTTAATATGATCGCAGACTATGGACACTGAGCCGTATTGATCCTGCTTGCTTTCATCAGATAGCTTTCACTTGATTATTTGACTAAATGCTTCATTCCACAATCTTTCTCAACATTTTTTATTTTCCCAAAATGTTTTCTTCCAATAACTCTTAAGAAAAGTTCTTCTTTATTCTTAGAGAAATATAAACCCAGTAATTTTTCTTGATAACTTTAGTAGCTATATAAACAGATACATGTAAGGAGAGTAGTGAAGTATAACATGTTATAAAACTCAGACTCTTGAATATAAGCAAAAGCATTTATAAGCCACATTTATGCGACCTTACATTTCACTGTTCTGGATGTTTGAGATGCTTCATAGTATGCGTTGCTTCCTCCTGGTGCCTGGGATCTACTGAGCAGTAGCTGGCGGTGGAAACTGAGGCAGGAGGCAGCATGGAAGTGGAGCCCAGGGATATCTTGGACTTTGACTTTTCTTTCTTTTTTGGTCAGGCACAGTTCTCTTCTTTTTTCTTTCTTTCTTTCTTTCTTTCTTTCTTTCTTTCTTTTCTTTCCTTTCATGATGCTAAACAAGTTCCATGTGCCTAGACAGAAACTGAACTTTACAAAAGTATTTTCTCTTTTACTTGACATTGATTGGGCTCCTTGCCAAATTATCCTAACTCTTAGCTATATTAATAGCCATAAAAAGGGATACAGGCATTGCTCCCCACAATATTGATAGCCAGTTGGCTTAAATAACAAGACAGGCAAAAGTGCAGAAGGCGACAAAACCTGCACCCCATGAGGAAAGGGTTAGTCCCCATCGAAGTAATGCCCTTAAAAACATGTTTGCTCCTTTATCTTATCTGACTGGTTGTAAAAGTAATATCTATTTCTTGGGTAAACCAGAAGACTAAGAAAAATAGAAGGAACGAAGATTTCTAATAATTTCACTATTTGAGTACCACTACTTCTCTTATGGTGCTGTATTTCCTTCTGAATGTATGCATTTGGACCATTTTTGTCATAATATATATATGTATTATCTACCTGAATAAATAATATGTTACATTAGATAATAGATAATATGTTACAATAGATAATACATCTATCTTTGTAACATAATCGTTTATGTGTTTTCTTGAAAATGCTTCACTGAACTATTTTAATGGTTTGATAATAATTCATCATATGGAATTTCCCTATAGATTAACATTTATGTCCAATTTTTCACTAGGCCAAATTCTACAGTGGTAAACACCTTTCTACAAAAACCACTTCGTGTGTGTGCGTGTGTGTGTGTGTGTGTGTGTCTCAGGTTATTTCCCTGGGATAGAGTTCTAGAAGTGGAATTACTGGCTCATGCTTACAGTAAAAGTGATGTGCCAGAGAGTTGTGAGTTGTAGCAATTTATAATTTACATATTCACCACTCCTTCTGCTGAAGTCTTAATCACTAATGCTGTCCAGGTGGTAGGCTAGGGGTTGGTTTTCAAATGCTAACATAAATGTAAATTCAAAAAAAGAGAATTTACATAAGAGCTCTTTGGTAATGTGAAACTGATCTGGTGTGCCCTTTCCAAGGACATAATATTAAATATGGAAATGTTAATATTATTTAAAGAAGCACCTAACTGCCAGGTACCACAAATTATCATCAATGAATTATGTCACTACATTTACAAATCTAAGCACTCTGAATCTAAAAGAATTAGCACAGACTAATGAAAATAGCTCTTTTATCCTGTTTGTTTTTGTTTGTTGGTTTCCTCTTAATGATCGTATGGCTTTTCTAAGAGTCTTAAAAAGCAGGGCAATATGTCTTTTCCCCTTTTATACTCAACTATAGCTGTTGAACTGGGCTTGCAGGAAGACTTGGGGAGCTCCTGACAGCAGTTTAGAGTGCAAAACTGGGACTGGCTTGAGGAAATACGAGTGGGATCCCGGTTATAAACATACAGGCCAAAACAACAATACGGGATTTATGTCCCATAAAGTTGGTAATTAATTAATTGATTAACAGACAAATACTTCTCTTTTAACAGTGTGGGATTTATGTCTTATTATAACACTTAATTCCTAGTTATATACACCTTGGCTAAATATCGTGGTGCCTCAAAATTTTGTTTCACATGCAGACCATCTCAAGATATCCTCTTAGGTTGCCTATGCATTACTAGTCTATGCTTATAGCCTTACTTTATCCGCTACTTTTTTTCTCTTCAGTTTTGGTCCTCCGGGCTTTTGCTGAACTGACTCTTAACTCCTTATCTTATATTCTTAAGGATTAATAATTTTCTTCTTTTTAATGTATTTGTTAATTTTTAGTTTTATTTTTTCCTTGTATGGAAATAAAATCTATAGATGGGGTTGTGGCTTGAAAATCTCTTTTCTGTATGTAATAAGTATTTGGTACTATAAGCAGCCTTGTCTCTCTCATTGTTTATTATAAATGTTTCTCATTTGTCATGAAGATTTGTCAGTGAGAATTTTCTCAGTCTGTGTGGTAGAGTGCTTTATTCTATATTTATTTATTTGAGTGTATCTCTTTCATCATAGTTTATATTCAATATTATTTTGTATTAGTTTCAGGTGTACACCATACTGGTTAGCCAGTCATATACTTTACAAAGCACTTCCGGTGCCCTCTGGTACCATACATAGTTATTACAATGTTATTGACCGTATTTACTAGGCTGTACTCTGCATCCCTGTGACCATTTTGTAAGTACCAATTTGTACTTCTTAATCCTTCACCTTTTTCTCCCAGTCCCTTCAACACCTTTCCCCCTATGCCCTTCCCCTCTGGCAACCATCAGTCTGATCTCTGAAGCTATGAGTGTGTTTCAATTTTGTTTGTTCACTTACTTTTTTCTTTAGATTCCACATGTAAGTCAAATCACATGGTATTTGTCTTTCTCTGACTAACTTATTTCACTAAGCAAAGTATTCTGTCGGCCCATCCATGCTGTTGCAAATGATAATATTTCTTTCTTTTTATGGCTGAGTAGTATTCCATTGTGTGTGTGTATGTGCGTATATCACAGCTTCTTTATCTGCTCATCTATTGATGAGCACTTGGGTTGCTTCCATATTTTGGCTTTTCATAAATAAGGCTTCAATAAATGTGGGCCTGCATATAGCCTTCGTATTGGTGATTTGGGTTTCTTCAGATATGTGCTCAGAAGTGGGATTGCTAGGTCATAAGACAGTTTTGTTTTTTCCGAGGACCTTCGATACTGTTTTCCATAGTGGCTGCTCCAATCTGCATTCTCATCAACAGGGCACAAGATTCCCTTTCCTCCATATTCTTGCTGTGTATGTTTATTTTCTGTGTCCAGATATTCTACTGGTGGATTATTTAAATCCGTCAACAAAGTAGTTTCGAAACAGTGCAAGTATTGATATCAGAATATCTGGGTTTAAGTACCAGCTACACCTTGCTTATATGTCAAATAATATTCATACCATAAAACTTGGTTCATAGTAAGTATTCAATAAATCTGTATCTTTGTCTCATCATATTTATTTAGTATTCACTGTACATATAACAATAGATGTTTCAAAGGTAAAACTGATTTATGCAATAATCACTTTTCCTCTTGAGGGGAGGTAAAATCTATTAAATTATTATCTAAAATGAACACATTTCGTACTTTGAAACTATTTCTCTACTTTACTTATCATCATCTATCCTGATTCATTGTGAGCGGAAGCCCTGGTTCTCAAAGTTTGGAGCGCACCACAGGTACCCGAAGGAGCTTGTTGAGTGGATGTCCAGGATGCACCACAGATCTATTGAATAGTGGGGCTCAGGAAATCACGAAGCTTACTAGAGCTTACAGACCACTGAGGTAAATTGCAGTTGTTTAACAGTCCTATATGGGTTAGTGGGGCATGTGTTCTACACGCCTGTTCTCTGGCCCCCACCCAAACCAGCCCCCTGGAGGAAGTGACATCTGAGATAAGGCCTGAAGAATAAGGAGTTGTTCTCTGCGGGAGGCAGAGGCAGGTTGCAGGAAGGTGTTTCAGGTGGAGAAAGCTGTAAGTGCAAAAGCCTCTGGAACAAGAGAATGTGATCTTTGGGGGTCACTGGAAGAAGTTCAAGATGGCTGTTGTGTAGAAAGGGAAATGGAAGAGGAAGTAAGTAGTGTTAATATCTTGGATTTTATCTGGAGAGTAATAAGTTGCCAAAGAAGAATTAACAGGAACTAGGAGTGATCAAATGCTTGTTTTACAAAGGTCCCTCTTCTGGCAGCAGTACGAACAGCTGAGTGGGGACAGAAATTGGAGGAAAGAGTCGATGGTGGCCTTATCTGGGCTAGTGACAAAGGAAATGGAGAGAAAGGGGTGACTTGAGAGCTTCTTAGGAATATCTAAGGGAGAAGTGGTTGAGTATGATTTTAAACTTTCTACTGCAGATGACTGAATGCGCAGTTTAGTCAGGGTATAGGAAAAGCACCCACCATGGGAGGGGAAAAGCAGAGTGATGCAACATCAAGAAGCTGCAACGGAACTGACTTCTTTTTGTTTGGACTGGAATATTCGGTTACAGCACCTACAGCAACCAAATAAAAAACATATCTGTTAATCTCTGTTTCGGTGCTTGGGGTGTAACCACCATCAAAGCCGTGTTCCATTTTTTCTTTGATTAACTGTAGCTCTACTTCCGTTTCTTGTGTTAGTCACCCTGATGATCCGCTCTATCAATTTAAAATAAATCAGTTTAAAGCTAGAAAAACAAAAGGCTGTTTTTATTTGTTATTTTTATGTCTTATGCCTTGGAACTGACAAGGAGCCTTTCTCAAGACAGGTGGTGAATAAAAATGATTGTAAAAGCGACACCACAATTTTTGAGTCACATCCGTGTTGACTAGACAAAACTTTGCACACAGAAGGACACATGTAAAAATAATAATCCTGACGCTGACTATGTTGGATGGAAATTTGCACACAGAGCACTTCCTTATTAATTAATCTTAATAATGTCAAAACAAAGGAGCATTTAGTGACAGTTAATCTGCCCAGATAACAGAGATATGCAGCTTCCTGATGCTTCCTCTTACTTTCACTTTTCTAAAGTTCACAGATGTGCCCTTGATGTGGTCTGGGTATTTTTGTGAACTTCTGGAAAATTTCACTCACACGCTAATGGTTCCAATGAACACAAAATACCTCTTCCAGAGAGTGGTTGCCAATAGCAGTATTTTTAGAGGCACATGTCACAGTTTCTGTTTACCTCTGTTGTGACTGTTAATGGGCCCTGAATGATTAAGAAACAGTCTCTGATAAAAGGCATTGCTCCACTGCTTCATTATATACTATGGGCAGTAAATGTTTACTGCACTTCGGGCTCAAGCGAACATGTCATTAAGCCATGTTCCCGTTAAATAAGTTCCCAGAGCACAACTGTTACTCCCTTGAACATGTTTGCCACTTCCCTGCATCTGAAATAGCAAGTCATTCCTTCTGGGCTCCTACAGCTAAATGCCCCTTAACAATGATGCCGCATCATTTGGCGTGCTCCCTTAGGGAGTATTCTAGTTCGCTTTCTGACTTCTTTGGTAAACTCTGCCACTCACTGCAGGAGACTCTCTCTGTTTCCACTATTTTTTGACCTGTTGAGTAAAGGAGTCCTTTTCAAAGAAGAAGTAGGAGGTGAAAAACGCACAGTCTGTGGAACTGGAGTTGGTAGGACATTTTATTGCCCAGAATGGATGGATACACTATGGTATTCTGGGTATGCGGGGAGTAGCTTTCCTCTGGGGATTGGAGAACCAGGATTTCTGGTATCTGACCAGAGTAGAAATCTGTTTTTCTTTCCCATCGTAGGAGAAGTGAGTATCAAACTTTCTCACCCTCAAGCTCTGCAGGGAACCTTTCTACATCTTCCGCTGAGCTTGAAAATGAAAAAGGAAGTGCTTGCTATTGAAAACTGTTCCGGCTACTATAACGTTAGTGCTAAAAATTATGACCATAAGCAATTAGAAACATCATTCAGGTGCCATTTTGGCTTTCAGTAAACACGGCCATAAAGATAAAGTACCTCTTTGGGCATGCTTAGTCATTACTTTGGGGTTGAGAATGAATACAGGGGAAAATATCTGAAACATAAACATGTGTTTTTCATCCTGACATATAGAGTTAACATTATTTTCCAGAGCTATGACTATGAAGAGTTAGTATCTTTTCATCTAACACAACATGGTAACGTTTTTATGCCTCCTAACCGGCAGGTGCTGAGAATACCTTGTGTCTGGTCCTCAGTGCAGAGTATTCACTTTTATAAACTGATGAGGTTCATTTCCACGTATTTACACAAGGACAGGAAAATGTTTTCTTGCCTAAAGCTCTGAAATGGCATCATCTCATGTGGCTCAGGCCCAGACCTCACCAGGTGGCTTAAAAATGCAGGGGGAGCAGGGAGTTGCCAGGGTCAAAGCCTGTGTGTAAAATAAGCAGCCACAGTTGGCATTGAACTTCCATAATAATTCCCTGTGCTAAGCTTGAAGCAAAGGAAAATTCTGTTGACAGTCAGGTTTGAAAAGCAAACTTTGGTAGAAAGGAAGAATCGTAGAGGGGAGACTTTTTTCTTTCCACCTCTTCCTAGAAGAATCTTTTACTTGTGTATGCTTTCCAAATTCAAGGAAGTCTAGTAAATTTCAAATTCTAGACAATGGCATGAAGGCTATTTGAATATCATTAGCTAGTCAGTTTCTATGCATCCTCTCTTAGGAAAAGATCATTATTTATTTTTCCTGTGTTTGTGGATAAATAAAATATAAGTGATATATGCAACCATCTCTTCCCTACTAAAAAGGAACATTCTATCCCACCAGCAGTTTGCTTAAGATGGGTTCTTCCCAGATTAATCTTCTATACTCCCACAGCACGGTAGAAGTAACAGCATGTCTCATGGTCGGCATGTATCAGAGTCATTCAAGGATGATTCTTTCAGCCCCACTGGATTGTGAGCCAGGGGGCGGGCGATAAGTTCCAAGGCCCACTCATCCTTGGAACCCGCTCCAAGGACATGGAGGCCCACTCCTCCTATGAAGCATAGGCCAGCACTTTACCCATAACAGGTACTGAAATCTCATTGATTGAATGAAATCACACTGAACAGAGAGCCCACAGGGAATAGCATTTATACTATGCTGAAAAACATCAAGTGTCGGAACCCATTGAATGACAAAGCCCCTGTGTACTCTGCTGTGGATTGACTGCTGAAATTGTGTACACAGAGTAACTTGAAACCTTCATGATAAAAATTAGTGAGAAAGAGCTAAAGAGCCACTTCGTACAAAGAATATCACGGCTGGTCAGGAAAGGAAGTGGGGAGGCGTATTAGCACTACATAGAATAGAGCTAAGCTGATTGGCCTGGCTTCAAGAGAGAGACCTATTGAGAAGCTACCATGGGCAGCACATCAATTGTGCCCAAACTTAATTTCTAACTGTAAGGAGACATTGCAAAGGTTTTAGGAACAAGTGAGAGCAAATTATAAAATAAGCAGCAAACTAGGGTTTACCCCAGTACCTACTGTCATTTGAATTACTGAATCAAGGGAGGGACATTTTTAATTGGAAATACTTTTTATTTAAATGGACTCAAATGCACATTTCCCTAGGTGATTTATAATCTATTGAGCTATTTATAAGATACTGTTATAATATAGTGTACGCTGTTTGAAACATTCTAAATGTGATTGCTTTCTGGGTGAAATCAAGCATTGTTTTGTTTTGTTTGCATTTTTTTCTTTACTTCTTACTTAGAGATGCTATTTATTAACCAGTGAGGAACTGTGGTGTTTCATCTGCTTGATTTTGCAGTTCATTTTACTGTATTTGGTTTTTATCAGCTACCTAGGACTGAAGTGGACAGTCTGAGAAATACACTTGAACCTAACAAAACTTTTAAAAATAACCTTTTTAGGGGCTCGTTTCCAGGATTCTCCTAGTATGAAGGTCTCACCCCAAGAATATGTTAGCCAACTGGAGAAACAGTTACTTTTGAAGCCTCCTTCAATCCAACTTACTGTTGGGTAACTGTAATATGAGTTTACAAGATTTTTCAGTGGTTTATTAGCACGTGGCACATACAGGAATAGAGAAATAATGCCATCCAAATGAGCCTCTTCCTCTACTTCCCACAATTAATAGACATTACTTTAGCTCACTACCAACTCGTGTACCATCTTCTAAAGTGAAAGCTTTTATTTAAATTACCTTATTGTACCCTTTGGACCAGGCATTTAGCAGTCACGAGGCTGTCAGTACAGGTTCACTGACTATATTGAGCCCTGGATTATACCTCCACCAACCACAGCTCAAGGAGCCAGGCAAGCTGAGAGCAGGAAGGAGAGCAGGTGGGATTATTTGTAGAGCAGGAGCACAGCACAGCACAGTGCCAGCCCCAAGACCACTGAGGAACAAGACCTGGGGGCCACAAATAGAACGGAAGGAAGGTACAGAGCGGTGAGACAAAAAATGGTTCTGTAGGAGCAGAAAAGGGGCGGGTGCTCAGCAAAGGATGGCAGAGCACTGCCGCTTCCTAGCCAGAGTGCACCTCTGGGGCTCATGGACCCTCTGTGACTAGGGCGCGTTCGCTGTGCTTCATAGTACCCCTCTTCTGCGGGCGAATGTGCAATGAAATTCTGATGTACCAGCTCACTCCTCAGCCTCCACTCAGCTGCCTGGCTTCACATCCTCACTCTGCTGCTTGCTAATTGTGCCTCCTTCGCGAGATGACTCAAGCTCTTCTTGTCCCTGTGCCTTCATCTGCAAAATAGAAGTTACAAAATCATTACCATTTCATACATCCTTGTGAAGATTACTTACCTAATGTAAAAATAGTCCGATTTTGCTCCTGTAAAGAGCAACAGCTGGTACTGAGAGTTAAGTGTTTTTGCATTGTATTGTTTGTTGCAACTCCAAGGGGATGCTAATTGAACTCTAATTCCTGTATGGCTTTCTTCCACCAACAGGATCTGTAACAGTCTTGGTCTCCTTATTAAATCCTTTGGAGTAAATTAATTTTAAAATTTAAATCCAGAGGTTTACTCATCTTGTTAACTGAAAAAGGTTGTGGGGATAATAACCAATCTTGGTCACAGTGATGATAAGAAGAGCAACTCTTCCTTGACTGTTTTTGTGTGCATTTCTTTTAAAGAAAAATGGAACCCTTGTTTAGAGTTTTGAATAGGAAAACACTTGGTATAATATTCATAACTTTGCACAAATTCTCACATAGAATCTTGTCAACTGAATTCCAAAAGCAGAACACATACCAAGCAGAAGAGTGCATGGGAAGGGTTGAAGGAGAGGACCTTGGTGAGCAAGTTTGGGATTTCATTTTTGGTCATCCATTTTAAATTATAAATGCACAGAGTTCCAGTGCTTGGTGTTTTAGAAGACACTGAAAAAGAACCAGGCGTGTTTTTTATTCTCAAAAGCGTATAGAGTTAGGTAGGCAACATATGACATGTACATGGAAACTTTACATCCCTGAACTTAACACATACCTGGCAGATATGAATTAAGAATTGCTCACTTTTTATTCCTAGAATGCAGCAAAATGAGAAAATACAGCAAAAGATTAAAAACAAATGTTTATAAGAGCCCTAAGGGAGATGTAAAATTCTATGGAGAGATGAGAGAAAGACATGGGCAGGCAAGCAGTCCAGCCAGGTCTTCACTGATGTGCTGGGTTTCTGGCTTTATGGGCAGAGAGGACATGAGCAAAGACAAGGATGTTATAAGATTTAGGGAAGAAGAGCAACTCTGAGTAGTTTAGTTTCAATAAAGAGAAGTGGTGAGAAATGAGGTTGAAAAATAGATTGGCTCCAGACCTACCAGGACCTTAAAAGTTAGGCTTGGAAACTTGGACTTGATTCTATAAGCAGCTGAGGACCCATGGAAGTTGTTAGAGTTGAGCTTCAGAAGAATGAATCATCAAGATGGATTAGTAAATTTCTAATGATGAATGAATACCATGCAGGTGAGAGTAGAACTCTCTGGCAATGGGGATGAGACCAGTACCAGCAGCACTGAGAAGTTAAAACTGAGATGACTCATTCCGAGCCTCTTAGTGACAGATGAAGGTGTCATTAGCAGAACCAAGCAGGGCAAAGAGAAGAACTGGCTTGACAGGGGAGATGATGAGTTTTACTGGGGTCATGTTAAGTTGAAGGTGCTGGCAGGACATTCAACACCGGAACTCATGAGAGAGATTTTCAGTGGATCATTCATATGCAGAAGATAATTGAAGCCTTGGCATTAATTATCAAGTGAAAACAGCCTAAGAACAGAAGACTGAAGACAGACCTGTAAGGAGTACCCACATTTACAGAGCAAGAACACACAAAGAAGGATTGGCAGAAAAATGAAATGAATACCTTGGAGTGTTGAGGAAGTCACAGAGGGAGGGAGTGTCAGAAATAAAAGAACACACCAGGATTTTATTGTTGCAATAAGTATGGAACCTGGAAGGAGATGCTGAATTTGGTGACCAAGAGGAATTGGTGACCGTCTGTGAGAGCAGATGAGTGGTGTGGGCCAAGCGATACTGTAAGAGATCAAGGTGGGGGATGTGTGGTAAGAAAGTACAGTAGAATCAATGAGCAAGATTTTGTTCAGGATATTTGGTAGCGAAAGTAAAGAGATCTTAGATTCATCTTAATTCTACTATTCCCTTAAAAGTCATCACCTCTGCTTGGCAATTAAGAGAACAATAGTAAAATTTAAATAATTTTGTAAGTGCCCCAGCTGGTGTGGTTCAGTTGGTTGGAGCATCATCCCACAGACCCGAAAGTCATGAGTTTAATTCCCAATCAGAACACATACTCAGGTTACAGGTTTGATCCTTGGCTAAAGTGCCTATGAGAAGGCAACCAGTCAGTCAATGTTTCTCTTTCATATGTCTGTCTGCCTGTCTGTCTCTCACCATGCCTCTCTCTCTAAAAAAGCAATGAAAAAATGCCTTCGGGTGAGGGCAAAAAAAAACTTCATAAGAATGAGATTGCAATAGGCTTATAAACTGGAAAAAAAGTCCCAGTACACCATAAGGACTAATTTGAAAATTAATATTAAATGATACAAGATCTCAAAATAAGTGGTAACATATGGGACACAGGCCATAATTTATAGGCTCCAATGTTATGAGATCTACATAATGCATATAGATTATTGAAATAGTTCATGTGGTTCCTAAGCAGCTCAGAACTGGCTACGAGGAGAATCCCAGTGGTGGATGAACCACGTCATGATTCAGCCATGTGTTTGCCCAGGGATGTGACCTGTCGTCTCATGGATGAATTACCTTATCTCTCAGTTACCATTGCCCTTCCACTGCCATTGTCTTAGTAATATCGGAGAGATAGTCTGAGGAAGCTCTTCGCAAGAGAGTTCCTCAAGATGGAAAAGGAAACCAGACTAAGTAGTGCATCCAGCAATGAGTAGGGAGAAAATTCCTAAAACCTGCCTTGCACATGAAAGACAAGAGTCAGTACAAGTATGTCATTGACCTAAGAAGTGCAGATATATATGTGGGGTATTGTCCAGAGGCTGCTAGTACAAAGTGCATCTACTGCCAGTGCCAAGTAGGAATTGTTTCAGAGGAAAAATTTGAGGAAGATATAATGAAAGTTGTGCTGCTATGAACATTTGTATTCAAACATTGATAAAAAATTTAAATAATTTTTAAAAAGACATAATGAAGATTTGCCTATTTCCCAACCAAGAAAGGATAGATAACTCCATCTTAAAAATAAAATTACATTTAAACACTAAAATGAATGTGATGATTATTATTAATGTTATTATCGGCATAATAGAAATGGGAAAAACATATCCTTCGTACTTGCTGTAATGTATCTGATTGAGGAATGGTGCGAATAAGGTACATTTATCCTGGTATCACAGTAATTCAATTATATGAAAAAAATGATCATAGTATGTTCATTTTAAATATCTAAAACAAAAAAGTCAGATATGTATTTGAGTGTACATGGCTCAAAATTAGATTCTAAAAATATGAAGCAAAGGGTTTGCTACTGCATAAGTACAAAGGCAGCTTGAAGTAGGTGTGTTATTTCAGAAAGTGATAAAACTGAGCAACAGATTACGAAAGAACTGCTCAGCCCAATCACGGAACCAGGATTGAAACTGAGTGGGACCTTACAGGCTCCTCCTGACAACCTCCTAGTTTTAGAATTGAGGAAACTGAGGGCCGAAGTGTCCAAAAAAACATGTTATATTAATACAGATAAGTCAAGCAAAATCCCTTTAGTAAAAAATAGTATGGCACATTAAACTGAACAGATTTTATATTCATCGGTTAATTTTTTTTAAATCTCTCACTCAGTTTGAATGTGGCCTAACTTGTAAACAATTAACTTATGCTTAACTTATAAGCAAAAAATATCTAAGCTCAGTTTGAATGTACCTTAGCTTAAAAGCAATAGAATTTTTACATCACACAAGACAAATTTGTGAATAAACATTCACAGATACTTATTTAAACTGGTCTAAAAAATGCTGATTAATAAAAAATGTATTGAGAAGCTACATGTTAATTTCAACATGGTTTTTAAATAATCAACTTGCTTTCTCCATTTATTAAAACCATAAATTTCCAAGTTCAATGAATTTTATTGGTACTAATTAATACAGACTGGATTGTTCCATAATTTAAAAAGTCTGTTTTTGTTTATTATACAAAGTAAGCATATTATAAGTGAAAACAGCAACAAAGGTCTTTTCCTACGTGTTATATATTTTAATTGTGTGCATACTGCACACGTGACTATTTCATTCATTGGTTTTATGAAAGCTAAGATCAGATAATTTGAAATTTACACAAACACTACCATTAATATTTAACTGAAATCTATGCATTATATAAAATGGATGTGTTATACAAGTTGGGATTTCTATCTTCATGATAAGTTTAAACTTTTATTATATAGTAATTGTTTATAGAAATATGCCATCATGTCTATTTTGCTTCAGTATAATAAATACATAAAATATTGTTAAAAAGTGAATGGTTTTTATTTGACTTGTATTTTACAAAAGTATAAATATTACACCATATGGGTAAATGTCTTGACCCTTATGTCAAGAGTTTTAAAAGTTATTTTAGAGATATTTTGGGATTTTTAATAACAGAACTAGTTGATTTGCATAGTTTCCTATTTTACAGTAGATACAGGTGGACGTAGGCCTATGCTTTGCTAGACATGACACGTACTCTGAAAGAAGTTAATGTCCATATATTCACTCATCATGGAGTAAAAAGCCCTACTACTGCTGATGCCTATTATTTCATGATTTAAAAACTTGAGAACTTAGTAACTTGTACAGCAGATTAACGTGCAGAGGGAATTATTTATCCAGCAATAAAGCTACTAAATTAACAGTAAACTATGAACTAAAACGCGAAGAATTTAATATGAAATCATGATATCACATAGCTTGCTTCATATTTCTTCATAATTTGAAGCTCTTTTTCTTTTACAAAATCACTACTAAAATCAAAACTGTTTGTTGTTTCTTTTAAGAGTTCAAAAATAATTCTCTAGCATTCTAAAAGTAACCCCAGTGGGGCATATCTAAGATGAATACTCAGTAAGTTTTGCGGGGCCCTGCAGATTGGTCCCCTCCTTCCAGAAAGACTGCTCTCCCTCCCTCATTGCCCGCTGTCTCGTCCAGTGCCCTGGGACTTCATGGCTAATCAGCTGGGACGAGCCGCCCTGCCTGTTTGGCGTGTCTCACTCAGTTGAGCAACTTCTTACCTATCATGGTTTGCCAGCTCAGCCAGTGCTGCTAGAGCTTCTGCGAAGGTGACGTAAGCGTCCTATTTGTCTGCCTGTTGCGGTAGCACCTGATTTCCACTTCCTGGACAACCTATTGACCTGAGAGCCTCACACTTGGACCCTTTCCCTGTTTCCTCTCAGGTCTCCTCAGCTCGCATGCCTTCCTCTCCTCAGTGCTTTTCAGATCCCGGGGACAGAGGCTGCTCCAGCAGGCGTTGCGCTGCTTCACCACCTCCTTCACCCTCCACAGCTAGGGCCTTGGAGCTCATCTTCCTTTCACCAACGCAGGCTCGTTAGGCTCAGATACATCCACACTCTGCCGTAGTAATTGTGTTCTACTCTGTATTTTCCTTCGGGGACACCTATCAGCTCCTCTGGTCACAGTGTGTGGAAGTTCAGATTGACCAAATAGAGGGCCTCATGGTTTCCATTTGAGGGCCAAAATACTATTGGGTAAATGGGAGAACTGAGGCATAACCAGGTTCACTCACTTGGACAGGCCACCCAGCTGGTGAGAAATAGAGCTGGGATTCTAGCCCAGAGAGTCAGAATGCCCAAGTGTGTGTTCTTAAACTCCGGCCTTGACCAGGTGATGCTAAGTGGAAGGGGTGGAATACTGAGGACACTACTAACAAATCGACCAACCCATGACAAGCCGTCAGCAGGCCCTTATTTTTCTTTTTTTTTTGTTAGTATATTTAATAACTTACAAGTTCATATGTAAATGCCAAAAAATTGGTGTGTTCTTTAATAAGGAGTATATTTAAATATCTCATTTTTCAATAGCAGGGAGAACAAAATTCATTAACCAGGAAGACAGAATAGGCCTGGGGGGAAAGCTCAGAAAAAATGTGGCAGTTTTTTTGCTCTCTCTGGCACCAAATCAAAGACAGCTTCACAAAAAGACATAGGCAATGCTGGAGATATCAATGAAATGCATCATTTGCCTCTGAAATGAGGACCTGCCTCAGAGCACCAGAGGAGCCTTAGAACTACCTACACACAATATGAACTTAAGGTTTTATCAAGTATCATTATAAGAATTACCATTTTCCACATAGTGTCTTATGCATTTATCTTGCGATTGCTAGAATATTTTATGAGAACATCTATAAATGTGGAGGAGCTGCATAAAATTATCCCACTGGGCTTTCAGCAGGTCTTCTGGGGAAGAGAAGCTGACACACAGACAATGAATATGCATGTTGTGACAGGAACAGAAAGACAAAGAAAGAAAAGTGACAGGTACCACCAAGGGCTGCGTGGGTTTAAAGACTGATGTAGCAGTGAAGGTAATGTGGGGATGTTGAGATAGCTTGACTTCTAAGACTTCTAAAAACTCTGTGGGTCAGATGTCAGAGACAGGGCAGGGCTGCAACTGTATTTTGTAAATGGTGGCAGAATATTCCACATAGTTACCTAACATTAGTCTTCTAAGCCACTTGAAAGGTATCCACAGGAGGTGCTCTCTACTATTAAAATTACTGTTTCCCACACCTTCCAGCCATGCCATCTCCAACAAAAAGCCACTCTAAGGAAGGAACACCAGCAATCAGTCCTGGGTTCTGAGTCTCTCCTCTCTAACATTTGGACACTTACAGACATTATCCTTTTCCTTGAGCTCAACTGCACCATGCATATACATGAGAGACAAATTTACTTGTCTTCCTCCCAAATTGCCTTTCATTGAATTTCATATATTATGTCCTGCCATTGTGGAAGACATTTGGAGCTAAATATTCCATTACAACTGAAATGCCACAGCCATTTATCTCTTCTTCTCATTTTTTTTTCAGAGCGTCCACCCCTGAAGTTTCAAGGAATTTAAAAACATACATATTACAGTTTTTTCCATATCTCCAGTTACCTGGTGATATCTGACATTACTCTTCTCTCAAATCATCTCTCTATCTCCTTTTTTTCCTACTTTTATTAAAAACAAGTCATTTTCAACCTAGACTATTATACTTTCCTTTTATCGTGCTTCCTGGAGTCTGGGACCCTAGTACTGTCTTACTGAAGTGTCTTAGTGTTGCTTCCAAAACTGCCCTCTCAGAACTGTTTAATGATGTCTAGTTTTTCTCTCCAGGCCTCTTGCATTAGTTGTTGCTGCCTAATCAACCAGGACCAAGGAATTCCATCTCTGCACTCAGGCTCTTGTCACACCCCCTGAACTGCCCCATTGCATCCCCTATGCCTCCTGTCTGCTATTAATTCCCTGTTCAGTCTTCTCCACAAGGACCTAGGTTCACAGCATGCTCCAAACTACAGCCCTTTTTCCTTCAAGGAATCTTGGGAAGTCTATCTTGTATGTACACTCTTTCTTGACCAACTTGGGGAAACTATCAAATTTCCAGAAGTGACTCGGTAAGGATGCAGCTTCCCAAGCCTCCCTTCCCTAGAATGCTAATTTGAACTTTCCTCATATGAAATGTTGCTACGACCCAGTGTCTTAGGTAGCTCAGGCTTCTGTGACTAAACACCCAAGATTTGGTGCCTTAAACAACAGCCATTTATTCCTCACAGTCCTGGAGGCTGGAAGTCCAAGATCAAGGTGCTGGCAGATTTGGTTCCTGGCGAGGTCTCTTTTTCTGTCTTGTAGACTGCCGCCTTTTTGTTGTATTTTTTTATGTTTCAAATACAGTTAACATTGAATATTATTTTATATCAGTTTCAGGTGTACAGTGTATGGTTAGATAATCATATACTTTACAAAGTGTTCACATGGTGCAGAGACAGAGAGCTTTGATGCCTCTTCCTCTTATTAAAAGGACAGTAATCCCATTATAGGGGGCCTCACCCTCATGACCTCAACTAAACCTAATTACCTCCCACAGGACCCATCTCCAAACACCATCACATTGGGGGTTAGGGATTCAGCATATAATCCTAAGGGAACACAAACATTCAGTCCCTAGCCCCCAGTCAGCTTCCGCTTGTGTGTGTGGTCATTTGGGTGACTGCATTTCTGCAAACTCTCTCCTAGTCACAAAGGATGTTTGTAATAGACACTTAGGGATTTACCACTTGATCAGGGCAGAGAAAGACATGCCATGTTTTCCACAGAACTGTCTCCACTCACCTTTCTTTGTGTGAGCTTTGTTCACAAGGATGGTCTACACCTCGATAACCAGGGTTAAACCACACAGTATGACAACAGGAGAGACATCCACAGATGCTTCCGTAAAGCACACTTCTTAAGCTGCACATCTGGGAACTTGCAGGGACTTCTACTTCTTTGGAGTTGTTTCTTAAATAAGTTTCATTTCCTATCTCTTTGTACTAAACCTCTCACATTTACTGGAGAATGGGAAGACAAATCAATTTATAAACTCTATGCATTAGTTTCCTATTGCTACAGAAAAAAAAATTACCACAATGTTAGTGACTTGAAACAATACAAATTTATTATTTTATACTTCTCAGTGTCAGAGGCCCAGTGTGGGCCTGGGCTAAGGTCAAGGTATCAGCAGAGCTGCATTCTCTTCTAGAGGCTCCAGGGAGAATCCATTGCCTTCTCTTTTCCAGATTTCAGGGGCCACCTGTGCTTTTTGGCTCATGACCCCATATCATTCTGACCTCTGCCACCATGTCACTTCTTCTCTGACCCTGACTCTCACTCTCACCCTCCTGCCTCCCTCTTATAAGGACCCTTATGCTTACACTGGGTTCACTCTGACCATTCAGGATAATCTCTCCTCTCAACACTCTTAACTTAATCACATCTGCAACGTCCTTTTGCTTATAAGGTAACACATTCATAGGTTCCAGGGATTAGGACATGGATGCTCTGAGGGAGCATTAACCTGCCTACTCCACTCTCCTCAGTCGTCAATATGAACCTGTGTATAGTACCTTTCACATACTGATTGAAAATAAACATTAATATTCAATGAAGAGAAGAAAGTTGTGTTTTTAAGATCCCAGCAAGCATGTGTTTAATGATCAATGGAGCATTATGTTCTGCTTTATTTATGGAAGAAGTTTATCATATATTCCTAATATACCGTGATGGCTACATATCAAATTGTTGTTGATACTTACATCTAATATTTACATATTCATAGCATGGAGCATTAAAAATGAACAAGACCTAAAAAATGCCAGAGTCCATTTCATACAAACACTTACAGGAATCTTCTAGAATTTTCAAATGTAAGAATATGTCAAATTTCTGAAGAATCCTCCCAGTGACACTTTCTCTCACTCTGCCCATGGTTTCCTTCCAGCATTTGGACACAAACCCTTTTCCCTGTAACACCCCATGAGCCAATGACAGCTGCAGAGGGGGGCCTGGCATGTCACTGGCGGGCACTGGGGCTCCTTCAGCCCCTGACCCAGGCCTTCTGAGTCTGCCAGATGCTTCCCTGCACGTCCTGTTCCTGCCCCACGACTAAGGTTGCACTCTGCAGGCCAGACCATATGCCAGCACAAGAACTCAAAAACAGAGAATCCTGGAATGAAAAAAATGTTAATTAACTTAGGAAACCAAACACACATGGGTGGATTGTGGATTGTCAGGGCAACGCATTCAAACCCATTTCAGATGGGGAAGTCCAGACAACTTTAAATCAGTTAGTGTGATCTATTTCATCCTCCACATTTGTCTATAATCAATTTTCCTTGTAGTACACAATATGTAGAATACTTTCATGTGTTTTCCTTAGAGTTATTTTAATTTCTCCAAGTTATTTCTAATAATAAGTAACATTTTGAATGTTGTTTCTTATCATTCTTATTTAAAACAGAAGCACTGTATTCCAAGCAGACAGAAATTAAACATTAGAGGTTTGTTTAGGAAAATGTTTCCCCTTAAATAATTACTAATATTTGAAGATTATCACCATCACCTCATCGCAAGCTCCCTACCTACTATCCTAGAAGTAATTGAACAATAAAAATGATGTTTGTCAGTTCTCAATCTTTAGTAAATTTAGAGGGGGGAGTCTGTAAAATAAAGAAGAAAAATTTTGTTTTTTTAAAGGTGAACAAAAGTGTTAACTAAATTAGGAAATTGTTAGTTTTATTTCTTGTATCCAACTATTCATTAACTTTGACATTTGTTATGCGTTCTTAAAAGACATTTTTCTCATCAGTGTTTCTCCTTTTCCTCGTGGCAATTATTATTATTTTCTACTGCGTGAGTAATTAGTCTGCCTTTCAATTTGCACATTTACATTTTAGGGTAAAGTCAGTATTTCTACCCTAGAATTGGGCCTATGGTTTGCAGTCTAATGGTAAAGAGCAAAACTACCTCAGAAGAACCGAGATGTGACAGCCAACAGCAGTGACTTGTGGGGGAGAAGGGCCGTCACTTCACCTGAGCAGGGTCAGTTAACAGATCCATCTGTGTTTACGAGCCAAGCCTGTATTTACCTCTCTGTCTCTCATTCTCTTTCTCTCTCATCTTTCTACTCCACTTAGTAATGTTTGGATACAGGAATAGTCACCCCACTTACTTCTAACACAATTCTGCAATAATAATGCCTTACCCGTGTGGAAAGCTTTCATGGCCTTAAAATACCTTCATTACTCTCTCCTTTGATCCTCCCAACTACCCTGAGAGGTGAGCAGGTAAGACAGTAATAATATTCCCATTTTGGCACATGAAGAGACTTCTTCAAGCTTCAGCTGTCTGTGAGGCCCTTTGGGCAATGTTTTCATTTGTAATTGCTATGTAAACTTTGCTCCAAGAGCAGTGTGGGGAGAAACAAAAGCAAAAAAATAAAAATGCTGGTCTGAATTCAGTGAAGGCCAGAGGATAGAGGGATCTAGGGGAGGGGGCAAAGGGAGGGAAAGGGAGGGCATCTGTAACAGTGTCAACAGTAAAAGATTGAGTTGGTCTGGTGCTCTGCTGGTGTTCCCTGATGCCCTTTCCCCTTCTCCCTGGTATGATGTTCACTACCACCTTCAGATGTTCCAGGCTGGCAGGCTGTCTTCTCCCATGTCACCCCTCCAGTTCTACTCTGGACAGAGAGTGTGACCCCCACCCGCACTCCCAACACCCTCTGGCTTGTTTTTACGTCACACTTACTTTCAGATGTACTACATACACATTTCACTTGTTCACACAATGTATTTGTTGTCTGGCTTCCCCACTAGAACGTAAGATTTTTGAGGGTAAGAGTTTTTTTCTGTTTTATCTGTATCTCCCATGCAACTGGAATACTCTGGCAAAGGGCCTAGTCAAATGCCAGTATGAGTCACTGGGACTCAGGGCACAAACCATCAGTGACTACTCCACTGTGGGAGTTATCTCCTTTTCAGGGGCAAGGATGGCAATTGTCTTATAAGCAAGACAAATACAGCTTAAATTAGAGAACAAATGGTCTGGCCCTAGGTATTTGCCCTTTACAGGAATGTATGGGGCCCCCACTGTCTAACACGTGGAGCCCTGAGGGCCCAGGAGAAGCTGAGTTTAGCAGCATGCCCTCCTTCTCCTAACTCAAGTGCATCATTCCTTGGCAACCTGGACGCAATTGCTAGTTAACATCCTTCCTGTTTGTCCACCCACACTGGCGCATGGGAGGCCTTGCATTTTTCGAGGGGATGAATGGATGAACAAATGAATGAATGATAAATAAAGAAATGAACTCAGTTATTTGTATATGAAAGTAAATCAATGTTATGGAATGCTTTATTCTTAATTGTACAGAGAAAGTCTCAATCAAGCAAAAATTGGCAAATAAAAGAGGGACATTTGGAGTCTGCAAAGCCATTTCATTCATCCAACCACATCTGCCTCTATGGGGTCAGCCTCAGGTGTTGTGGCAGCAAACAATGACGCTCACCTGGTTGGAGAGCTCTCTGGCTCGGGGCCCCTTGCCCAGCACTTCCCTCCACAGAGCCATGGCCAGGAGCTTCAGCTCTGCAGGCTGTCATTTACACACACCAATTCTGGGCATAAAAGAAAAACTACAAGCATGCAAGGTAAAGATACCAGTTTAATCTGCTCTAATCTTTGAAAGATACATATATTCAGTCTACAGCCATACCACCCTGGACGTGCCTGATCTCGTCTGAAAGATACATATATTCATATATGACATTAGGAATACTTTAGTCACCAGTCATTCTTCCTCTGCGATTAGTCATCAGACCCCCTGATTAACCTTGTGAACGCCTTGGGAAAAACCAGATCATTATAATGAACTAAATTTAGAAATAACAGTCATTTTTTCTGTGGATTCGAAATAGTGAAAGTCAGTGTCTCTTATCAGTCTTTTCACCTCAGAAGCTGCAGGAACATTATAAGAAATAATGAATTGAAAGAAATATGTCGTGCTTCTAATTAAAAAAAAAAGTCTTTTATTTCAGCTTCCTTGGATTCCTATCTGCTTAAATATAAGAATATGTATGTTTAATATTACCTCCTTAGTGTTCTATGATCTTAAAATTTTTTAAAAAATATTCCTGGGGTTCATATACCCCACAAAATAAAGATAGATCAATAGATAAACAGACACAGACATGCACACGTGTGCATACTTATTCATGTGCATATTTGTATAGATAAACATACACAAGTGCATGTATATGATACGTTCATGGTAAGTCAATTTGGCTGTGATTGGCCTGCATCTGCTTGTTCATTTCTTCTCTCAGTGTGCCAAGGCTCTCCAGAGACATTCGCATACCCTTCCCTGCCAGGGCGCCAGTGTGGGTTCCATTCTGCAATGGGACCTCTTACAGAGAAGCCCTTATCAATTAGCTACTGCTTATTTCAGTACATTCTTAAAATTAAAAACCTCACTATAACAAAGAAATTTACTTTTTAAAGTAGAGTTTCATGCAGCAATTACATAGATGAGAGATATTTTTGGCCCAAAGCATTATTGTAGCACATACCATGTAAAGGAGTCGTCTTGGTTTTACTTACAAATGACTTTTACAGTAGTGTTAAAGTCTCTCTCTCTCTCTCTCTCTCTCTCTCTCTCTCTCTCTCACTGTCAACTCCTTTGTGCATTTATTTAACACATACTTACTAGATACATTCTAGGCACAGCGTTGGGAACTGTGGGAAAGGCTGTAGACTCATAATGCACACCCCAAAATCTACAATATAAATTTGCCTCATGAATAGTTTAGACCATTCTGCAGATGTCATAAGGGTTCCAGGAGAAAGAATGTTCTGGCCCAAAGGATCAAGGTAGCATTCAAAGAGGAGGTAGCATCTGAACTAACAATGAAGCCATTAAATATAAGTAGATGTTTTGTAAGTACAGGAGAAAGCATAGGAATTCTAGGGTAAGGGAAGATATGATAAAATCATACAAGTGGTAGAATGAATAGATGTTTGAAGTAGGGTGAGTTTTTAAGTTTGCATAAAAAGGTTTCTCTAAGAGAGTGGTAGAAAAGTGAAACTGAGATTTGTGGCAGACAGATTGTGAATAATCTCAAATGTGTGCTGAGGAACTTCAGATTTGTGTATGGATAGACAGGGAGAGCCATTAACAATGTCTTTAAGGAGTGACATGACTGCAGGGCTCCTTTACTGGGGTTAAGCTGGAATATGGCAAAGATGGATGTGGGGCTTTAGTGAGGTGATGTAAGCCTGATTTCAGGGAGACTTAAAAGGCAGACAAAGCCTAAGCAATTATGATGGAGGAGTGTGGGGTACAGAGAAAGAGGTGTCCGAGGTAACTAAGGTGGCAATCCCAGATGTCTGGTAGGATAGTAGGGCGTTTAACAGAACTAGAAAATCAGAAAGAGGACATTCTCAGCTTCCTACAAGGATAATAGGTTGTCCATAGAGAAATATCCAGCAGACAACAAGAAAGAGGGGATTGTGTTTGAGAGAGAGTGTACTGAAGGTGCGTGTTTGGGAGTCACTCCTCCAGAGATGAGAACTGGGGAGACTGGCAATGGATGAAATACTTGAAAGAATGAGAGCAAAGAGACTAACTAAGAGTAGGATCTTATTTTTACCCAAATTTTAGTGAGAGGCCCTAGCTTTCACTGATCTTCCTGTTTTATGTGACTTTCTACACCAGCGGCTCTCAGCTTCGGGAGTGGGGAGGCTGTTAAAAGCGTAGGAGGGGGAGGGTGCAACACTACTAACATCCAATGGGTAGAGGCCAGGGAAGCCTGGAAACATCTCACTATGCACACGACAGACACACACAAAGTTATCTGGTTCAATAGGCCAGCCGTGCAGAGGTTGAGCACCCCGCTCTGTGTTTGCCAAAAGAAAACCCCTGCAATGTCTTGTTTAGTCAAACAAACATCGTCTCTAAAATGCTCTCATCTCCTACAAGGATTAAAAAATAGAAATCCTTTCACGAATAACCTCTCCACAAGGGTCTTCAACTCTTCCATCACATTTCCCCATTAAAAAAATAATAATAATAACTACTTAAATAAGAATGCCAGTTCTGGACCAAATGATTTACACAAAAGCAAGTAAATACTCATCTTTTTCAAGGAATTTCAACTTAGTTTACACTTGGTCATATTTGTCCAGGGTGTTCACACAATCAATAGGAATCATGTTCATGTACTTGAGCAGCCACATTCTGCGCTTGAACTTCCTTGTCTGCCTGCCAATGGCAGCAGTGATTCACAAGGCAGGCCTATGCTGGGCCCTCTCCGCTTTGCTCAGGTTCCTAGTGTTTCTGCACTTGGAAATAACATTTTATTTTTGTAACTTTCTTCAATAGATATCTGTGTAATTCATTGTGAAAATAAAAACAAAAAGTAAATGTGAAAGAGTGAAAATATTCATGAACCCCTGGACAAGTTGCTTAAATACTTGGGTGTCATTTTTGTAAATGTGTGTGTGTGTGTGTGTGTGTGTGT
>PVKM010005972.1:0-45876 GCA_004027735.1 Carollia perspicillata | reverse complement strand
CTCTATTGTGGAACTCAAAGCTTTCCCTGAGAGACCCTGGGGAGGAAAGAAGAGGGACCCAGAAAGAGAAGTTGTACTTTTCTTTGCTCATCTTCTGACTCTTCCATCCTGCCTGCCCCTGTGAGCTCCCTGCTGAAGTGAAGGGCACCATCAGGTACATGGCTATAAGCCCAGCTCCTTCAGCAGCCCAACACATAGTAGGCCCTCTGTGGTTATTGGTGGAATTAATTTCAGGTGATGTATTTGAGATTAAAATGGAGGCATTTAATGTTTGCTTTCAGTGTTTTTTTTTTTTTAATTCTAATACTAAAGGCTAAAGATCAACTTGGAAAAAATACAGCATAATATACAGAAAAATAAAAAGGAAGAGAGGAAAAATCCTGGAAACAAGTTATTCTTTCTGTTGCTGTTTCAAGATTTCCAAACATGAAGCTGCCTCACCCTTCTGGACAGACCTTACTTAGATTTTTCTTGTCTAATTAGAAATCAGCTTCCTGAGAGACAAAGGCCATTCAGCGGCAGCTTTACTTATCACAGGCAGAGCTGAGCCCCTAGACGCTCCTCTGCACCCTGCTCTCTCCTGAAGGGGGTGGTTCTTCAGTTCCTCCTGATGGACCTGGGTCCCATAGCTGCTGCTGGCCCATACACTATGGTTTCTACAGACTTTCATTGCTAGGAAAGAAAGGAGACACCTCCTTATTTCTCTCTGGGTGCAGAAGTGGTAAGCCTTAATGACAAATTCAAGTCATTTTTGTAACCACTTCCTCACTTTGCTCCAAATATAGGGCCACACCTCTGTGCCAGTCATAGCCCTTGCTGCTGGCCATTGAGCTCCCACTTCAGAGCCAGGCAGTGCTGGGTTCGTTTGTGTCCAGCTTCACTGTTTACCAGCTGAGTGACCTTGGGCAGGTTGCTGACTTTTCCCTCATCTGTCAAATGGTGATGGCAGTACCTACCTCGGGCTTGGGGGGAATTGGGAGTATCAGAGAGAATGACATGGAGAGCCTGGCAGAATGCCCACCTGGCAGACCATCTATGCAAGGGCACTTAGTTGAAGAGGGAACCTATCTGATGGTCTTTCTTTAGGGATAACACATCATAGTGACCTGGTGGAATGGTCTTGCTTTTGTTTTTAATTTAGGTTTTTTTAAAGCTTTTCTCCATAAGTCAAGACAATAAATGATTACTTTAGAAATATTTATGAACTATGAAGAAACTAGGGGGAAAAAAACCTCACCAAGAAGCTCATCATCCAAAGGCAACCTTGATTATTTATTCAATATTATAGAAAAAGCCTGTTTCCAAGCTGCTAAAATTGACTCATATATTTGATTACTTATGTGGCATTTCACCTGCTGTTTATTTAGTCATTTCTCTACTGTTGGGCAGGTAGGTTGTTGCCATCTTTTGGTTATTATAAGGAAGAATGAGGGAATATTTGAGTGACTTATTTTGCCTTTTGGACACTTTCTTGGAGGTGGTATTCTTGGACATAAAATATATTTAGAAGCAATTAGTCCTTTCATAAGGCTGGACCAAAGCTCTCAAGTGGCAGTGGGAATATGGTGGTTGTGGGGAGCTTGTCTTTGTCTCCAGGTGACTACATGAGGAACAGGCCATTGCCTTTGGGCACTGAGGTGGAGTTGGTATGGATCTGCTCAAGTTTGGGACAGAATATTTTGGTGTTTTCAGAGCACCCAACTATTTGGGCCTGGTCTGGGGCTGTCCCTCCTGCTAGCCAGATGCTGTTCTAGGCACTGCTGGGAATGTTCAGAACAGCTGGGACTGTTCTGAGTATTGCACCTCACATTTTGCTACTTTTCCTTTTTATTTCATAATGCTCAGAAACTTGTGTCTTCTCTTTTGTCCTCACCCTGGCAAGTGGCATGGCTGTTTCCATAGGTTTCAGGAGGAGCAAGGATCTCCCATCCTGTGCTAGCCGCTTCACCCAGAGTTGCCTCTACTTCCCCCTTTGAAGACTACAAGTTGGACCAGACTCTAGTTACAGGGCCTCTGTGTCCTTGTCCTGTGTCCACAGGTCCTGTGTCCTTCAGGGTATTGCTGGTCACAGAGGCTCACGTCTATGGCTAGGACACTGAGCTGATAGACTAAGATGATTCCAGCTGCCCCACCTGCCCAGCCTATCTCCATCGTCCACTTCTCTTGGCCCAGAGTCTGGCTTAGTATAGTAGGCTGTCAGTCTTTATTGAATGAGTTGATTGGAACCTTTTATTATTATATTTAATTGACTAGAAGACCTGGGTTTTTAAATTTTTTAATTATACAACCAGTTCATGACCTTCTCATAACAAAAGTGAAACTTTTCAGTTAAGGAAAAGGGGGTTGGTGCATCATACTTCATCCTGATGCCTGTGTTTAGGAGACCCCTGTTCATTCTTTTGAGTGTATCATTTTAAACCTTCTCTACGCACTGTATGTATGTATGTATGTATGTATGTATGTATCTCCCTAAACATAAATAATGCCATTTTATAAATGTTTGACATCTTATCATGTGTTTTGCACTTTTCTGTTTTGCCCAGTATTGGTCTTAGAGATCTCACCTTATCCCTACATACAGAGCTGCTGCAACACCTGGCCACTGCATGTGTCCGTTAGTGTGGACATTTCATACTGCACATCTCCTGTCCCACTGATGAGCCCTCAGACTGCTGTTCAGTCTCTGTGGTTATTACCTGTACTACAGTGATTGTCTTATCTGGCGCAGAGTTGTATGTGTTTCTCTCTGGTAAGTATCAAGAAGTGAAAATCCTGCCCTTGTTTTTCCTGGAATTGAGTTTCATAAGCTATGCCTGAGTCCCTTCTCTGTTGGTAGGTCCTGCCTTATTAAGACGAGATGCAGAGATAGACAAGATGGGGTTCCTGCCCCCGCCCAGAGTCCTGCCCCAGCATTAGCTTCTTCTAGCTCTGAGCCCCCCCATAGATCTCTGCCCACACTTGCCTGGCACCTTCTTGCACTGCTCCTCCCCACCCCTGTGTTGTCCCTTCTCTCTTGATCTCATTGACATGCCATCATTCTTCCAAACCCAGTTCAGTTATTGTTTCTTCTCTCCTGGCTCCCTCAACCCCTCTTGCATGGCACTCACATGCCATGTTCTCTCAGTAGCACTTTACCTATCTGTTCCCACACCCAGTGAGCAAGTGGAGGGTAAGGGCCATGGCTTCCCATGTCCCCAGTGTTGAGCATGGGGCCTGCCTTATAGCAGGTGCTACCCAAATGTTTTCATTTAGACCCATTTGAGGGGATTCTGGCAATGACAGTTGAGATGGGCCTTGAAGAAGGCCCACTGTGAGAGATGAGCAGGAGGGCACTCAGTGTGGGTAAGCAAGTGGGAACAGAGACAAATTTCTGCTGAGGGCCTAGCTGAAAGCCCCAGAGAGCCCTCCACAGATGCAGAAGGCAGTCGGGCTACAGAGGAAGTCTGGTGGAGTGCTAGGGGGAGTGAGCACCAAAGGCTTTGCATAACCTGGCCTCTGTACTAGGCAGATGGCCTGGAAGAAACGTGGGGAAGGGGTGGCTGTGGTAGGAGCCTTGGCAAGAAATGAGGCCCATTGAATGGGAAGAGACTGGGTGTGAGTCCGGTCAACTCCAGGATTGGCCAGCTTATGGGCTATGGGAGCTTGAAGGATGAGGAAAAACACAAAGGTTGCAGTGTGGATGGGAGTGGGGGCTGGGGCCACCACATTCACTGAGGGCCCAGCCCTCACCAATTCCTCTGTTAAGTACTAGACACATACCTCCTTGTTATATCTTTACAGAATTCCTGTGGCCTAGAATATATGAGCCCCATTTTTCTGGTGAAGAAACAGGCTTGGAAACATTAGAAAATCTTTCAAAGTTCACTCTAGCTTTCACTCTAGCTTTCAAAGCTAGAGTGAAGTCCCAGTGTGCCCATCAGGAAACAGGGACCATGGAGAAGGGTATGCTCATAGAGGGGGCAACATGGCTTTGATAAACCCTACTGAAGGAAAGGGGAGCCTCAGAGCTGAGGGCCCTTCTGTCCACCTGGACCTGTTCCTTTGAGATTCAGGCTTGGTTGGGTTTTTTGCTCAGACTCAGGGCTCCCAGGTGTGTTGTACTTGTGCTCACTGCTTCACAGTGACAGTTTTTCTGGGCCTAGCCCTGGAGACAGTGCTGGCTCCTTTGGTTTGCCTCCCAAGAATTCCTTACCACCTAAAAAGCCCAGGGATATCGTTAAAAACAAAGCCCCAGTCTTATGGAAAAAAGAAGTATCAAACATTGGTGTAATTCAATTTAAAGTTTTATGTGATGATAAATGTGTGGAGGGTGGCTGGGAGGAGGAGCATAAAGCTTCCT
The DNA here is from genome assembly GCA_004027735.1 of Carollia perspicillata. Classification (NCBI taxonomy): domain Eukaryota; kingdom Metazoa; phylum Chordata; class Mammalia; order Chiroptera; family Phyllostomidae; genus Carollia; species Carollia perspicillata. The sequence goes on along the minus strand of PVKM010005972.1, from coordinate 41,537 downwards.
GGCAGGCAGGCCCCTTGTCATTTTTACGGTTCTTTGTTACAGTGACTGGAAGGTTAATCACCACAGTCTGTTTGTGAGGTTGCCATGGATAGGCAGGGGCCTTCAGCAGGCCACATGGTAGGAAACCAAATCCATTCCTTTCCTCCCTGAGTGCCCGCAATGTAGCAGGCACTATGCACAGACTGTCAGTGAGCAAAATAAACCCAGCCTGCCCACGGTGGTTATTTGTCCACCTGGAGTGGGAGCTCCACAGAAAACAACCAAACACATAAGCACCTATTGGAAATTATGATAAAGTGCTGTGAGTGCTATGAGGAACATTGTAGGGTGCTCCAAGACTCTGAACACATGGTATGAGCTGTCCTGGAGCTGAGGGGCTTAGAGAGGGTGGGAAAAGTGTGCAAGTGGGGAAGATGCATGTGGGTCCTGTGCAACAGTTGATCACCCTGGGTCCAGGAGCCTGGCCTGGGTGCTTAGTGTAGGGAGAAGGGACCGGAGCAGACAGACATATAGACAGGCAAAGCTCCGTCTCATCTCTGAGCCTGGAATTGGGTCTTTGGGTGTCTGTGGGACTCCAGACTTCTGAAGATCATCTTTCTTTTCCTAGGGGGCATTTCTCATTGCTAAGCAGGGATTCCTAAGAGAAAGCTCTCCTCAGTTCCTTCTTCTCTCTTCCATGTGACAATTGGTCTTTTGTTGAGGCTGCAGTGGAATTTTTGCATAGAACAGATCCCACCTCTGGTCAGCCTGCACAAGGCTGGAGATATTCCCTGGAGATAAGGCCAGGTGGGAGAAAAAGTGTCTCAAATACTGCCAGGACCACATTTCTTGGTACCAGTGCCCAGAGGGCTGTGAGCCCAGGAGGCGAACTGGCAACAGGAAGAGGCCTGTGCTCATTTCCACCTCATCACTTCCCTTCCTCGCCCCACGTGTATCACTCCTTCCACCAAGTGCTTAGTGGGGCCTAACAGGGTTGCACTAGGTGGAGAGCTTTCACCACTTTGTTTCTTGGGTCAGTTTCGTAGAGCCCTTCCCTAATAATCGAGGGAACACAGCAATGGAAAACCATGCCTAATCTGTCAGCCTCACAACAATTGAAAAGCCTGCAAAACCAAATGCTAGTGAGGGTCTGAGAAGAGGTATTTTCCTTCACTGCTGGTAGGGGTGTAAGACAGCCACTTCACGGAGCAATCAGTAAGATCTAATGAAACATGAAATTTGTTCCCACATCAGTTTTCCATCCAGATATCTACACTAAAACCACTCTGTGCACATGTACAAGTTGATGCATATAGGAGTGGTCACTGCAGCATCATTTATATTAGTGAAAACTAGCAGCGAAGGTGGCTCTTAATAAGGACAGGGATAAATAAAAGGTGGAGTTGTCATGGAGAGGAATACTATACATCAGTCAAAAAGAATAGCCTACATAGATTGATAGAGATATATCTAAATCTATATAAACATGTAAATAGATCTATAAATCTGTATATCTCTCAATATGAATAGATATCAAAAACAATACAGAAGGAACAAGGCAAGTAGTAGAGTTAAGCAAAAATATGGTTCCATTTCTATAAACTAACAAACATATATACTATTTAGGGAAACATACCTGAGTGTAATTGTATAAAATAGAAGGACACAAAGAATTCATGAAGGTAATTGCTACAGGGGATTTGAGAGAGAGGAATAGGGCTAGGGGTCTTTGTTGTCAACATCAAGACTTGCTGTATAAACCCTGACTGGTGTGGATCAGTGGGTTGGATGAAATCCCGTAAACTGAAAGGCTGCTGGTTTGATTCCCAGTCAGGACACATGCTTGGGTTGTGGGCCAGGACCCCAGCTGGGAGTGTGCAAGAGGCAAATGATCAATGTTTTTCTCACACATCAATGTTTTTCTCCCTCATTTTCTCCCTCCCTACCCCTCTTTCTAAAAATAAGTAAGTAAATAAATAAATGTATGTTTTTAAGTATATTTTTATTAATTATGCTATTACCGTTGTCCCATTTTTTGCTTTCCTTTATCCCCCTCTGCCCTGCACTGCCCTCCCAGCAGCATTCTCCCCTCAAGTTCATGTCCATGGGTCCTACATGTAGGTTCTTTGGCTTCTCCATTTCCTCTACTATTCTTAACTTCTCCCTGTCTATTTTGTACCTAATATTTATGCTTCTTATTCCCTCTACCTTTCCCCCCATTCTCCATCCACCCACTCCCTGCTGATAACCTACCATGCAATCTCCATTTCTGTGATTCTGTTCCTGTCCTAGTTTTTTGCTTAGTTTGTGTTTGTTCTCTTTTTAGGTTCAGTTGTTAATAGTTATGAGTTTGTTGTCATTTTACTATTCATATTTTTGATATTCTTCTTTCCCTTATATAAGTCCCTTTAACATTTCATATAAGGGCTCAGTGATGATGAACTCCTTTAACTTGACCTTATCTAGGAAGCACTCTTATCTGCCCATCCATTCTAAATGAAAGCTTTACTAGATAGAGTAATCTTGGATGTAGGTCCTTGCCCTTCATGACTTGGAATACTTCTCTCCAACCCATTCTTGTCTGGAAGGTTTCTTTTGAGAAATCAGCTAATAGTCTTATGGGAACTAACTGCTTTTCTCTTTCTGCTTTTAAGATTCTCTCCTTATCTTTAACCTTGGGTAATGTAATTATGATGTGCCTTGGTGTGTGCTTCCTTGGGTCCAACTTTTTGGGGACTCTCTGAGCTTCCTGAACTTCCTGAAAGTCTATTTCCTTTGCCAGATTGGGGAAGTTTTCCTTCATTATTTGTTGAAATAAGTTTTCAATTTCTTGCTCTTCTTTGTTTCTTGGCACCCCTGTGATTTGGATGTTGGAACATTTAAAGTTGTCCCAGATGTTCCCCAGCCTCTCCTCATTTTTGGAATTCTTTTTTCTTCATTCAGTTCCAGTGGGATGTTTGTTTCTTCCTTTTGTTCCAAATTGTTTATTTGAGTCCTGGTTTCCTTCATGTCACTGTTGGTTCCCTGTACATTTTCCTTTATTTTACTTTGCATATCCTTCACTTCTTCCTCTATTTTGTGACCATACTCAACCATTTCTGTGAGCATCCTGATTATCAGTGTTTTGAACTATGCATCTGGTAGGTTGGCTATCTTCTCATCGTTTAGTTCTTTTTCTGGAGTTTTGATCTCTTTTTTCATTTGGGCCATATTTCTTTGTGTTGGCTCATGTTTTATGTTGTAAGGGGCAGAGCCTTAGGTCACTTAGGGGCAGAACCCACATCACAGTGTTGTGGTGCTCTATATAGGAGAGGGGTCAGAGAGGGAGCAGTGCTGCTTGCTCAGCTCTCACTTGCTTTCAGTCACTTCCCACACTTCCCACAAGCAAATCAGGCCCTTCTGGTGAGGATTCCTGGGTAGGTGGTTTTGTGTACATTCTAGGATCCCCATGGGTCTCTCCAGTGAACTCTTCTGTGAAGCTGGGAGTTTCTCCGACTGCTGCAACCCCCACAGGATTTTACCTCCAGAGGTTTTGAGGCTTTAGTTTCCCATGCTGGAACCCTGGGTTGCGTGGTCTGTCTTGCTCCCCAGTTGTTCTTCCCGGCTTATCCCCTTGTGAATGTGGGACCACCAGGTCTGCCAGCCACCAGCCCCCCACCTTGCCATGCCTCCTCTCTCCCCAGGCTGCCTGTCTCCACACCTCCCATCAGTCTGAACGAATGTTTCTTCTTTAACTCCTTGGTTGTCGGACTTCCATACAGTTTGATTTTCTGGAACTTCTGGTTGTTTTTTGTTTTTAAATTGTTGTTTTCCTTCTTTTGATTATGCAAGGAAATAAAGTGTATGTACCTATACCTCTATCTTGGCTAGAAGTAAATGAATAACCCAGTTCCTACAATCTTAGGAAAGATTGTAGGGGCTGGGTTTCCTACAATCTTAGGAAAAAAAGACAAAGTATGAGTGATAAAATCTCAGTGGTCAATTCCAGGTGGTGGGAACAAAGGTAGTCATTATATCATTTGATTTCCTGTACCTTTCTGAATGGCTTTTATTCATCTAAAAATAATAAGTGGGTGAAAATTGAGTCTCCAAGGCCCATCTGATGTTCCACTCTTGCATCCCCAGAGGCAGTGTCAGGGAAGTTGGGGCCTAGAGCAGCAGGGGAATCACTGGAATCCCCCAAGGGGCCCACACTGCTCTCTCCTTGAGGCATTTTTGTGTGAGATGCAATTAATGCATTATGTGGGAGATGTCTTAACTGTGCATAGCTTGAAGAAGAAGGAGAAATAAGAGAAGCCAAATTGAAACCTTGTTAGGTTTGATGGAGCCAAACCTAGACTGATCTTTAAAAACTTACCTCATTTTCCGTACTCGGTCTGAACCTCTTAAATTGAAGTAACTGATTCTGCTGTGAGGTTATTAGTGTTAAATCTTATGTATTTCTTTTCCTCTTCAATTTACATTTTATTAGTAAGATGAAGTTGCAAGGCCCTGCCCCTTGCCTTTGGCACAGCCAGGAACTCTCAGGCTCATTAATGGAATGATAATGGATAATAGAGATCCAATCTCATTACAGCCAATGCCATCATTACAAAAATTTCTGCACATCAGAGACTGCTAGGCATTGGATTGTTCTCACTTCTTTCAAGCATCTGTTGATTCTCTTTAATAGGGGTGTCCAACCTGTGGCCTGAATGCCACATGCAACTTAATATGGTTGTGAATGCAGCCCAACACAAAATCATAAATTTACTTACAACATTATGAGATTTTTTTGTGATTATGTGTTACAATGTATTTAATGTGTGGCCCAAGATAACTCTTCTTCTTCCAGTGTGACTCAGAGACACCAAAAGGTTGCACACACCTGCAAATGTCAGGAGGACCCCAAACGCTGCTGCCCATTAGTTTGTGTGATGGTGTTGGGCCTGTCAATTTTTTTTTTAATTTTTTAAATCCTCACCTGAGGATATGTTTATTAACTTGAGAGAGAGAGAGAAACATTGATGTGAGAGAGAAACATCAATACATCATTAATCAGTTGCCTCCTGGATACATCCTGACCAGGCATTGAACTTACAACTTAGGTATGTGTCCTGACTGGGAATCAAACCCTCAGCTTTTTGGTGTATAGGATAATGCTCCAACCAACCAAGCCACCCGTTCAGGGTAGCACCTGTCCATTTCTTATCCTACAAAAGGAATGCTACCAAAGATCTCCCTATAGATGAGTGAAATTCACAGAGGAGACTGTGTATTATTCAGGGTTTCTATGGTGGAGTAGACATTTATTTATGATGTGATAGAGTAATAAAGTATGGGCTCTCAGGAAAGGTATATCTGGATGCAGCAGGTACCTGTCCTAACCTCTGGGGCCTCAGTTTTCTTGTCTCTAAACTGAGATCATAGCTAGCAATCTCAAAGATTGTTAGGAGAATTATGGACCTAGGTCTATGAAGCTTCCTCACAGGGTAGGTATCTAACAGATGCGGAGTGTGTGTCTTCTTTATCTCTGTGTGGATCATTGTGGTGACAAGATGAACTCCATTGGAACATTAGTTGTGTGTTCTCACTATTCCATGCAATGTGTTGAGGAGAGCAGAGATGAACTCTTGATGATTCCCGCCTCAAATCGCTTCCACTTGAGGTTTTCAATAGCTTCAGAAAGAGAGGCCAGGTCCTTCTGGGCACAGTATCACACAGAATCCTCAGAATGCTGGAAAACTAAGTTGTAGTTACTCAGAAGACCAGAGAAAGTACCTGACTCCATCAGGCCTGGGAGCAGACAAAAGTAGTTCATTTGCTCTCTCATCTGCTCAGTCAGCAAACATTTATTGAGTATCTGTCCTGTGCTGGGGGTACTATGCTACCCAAAGATAGGTACCAGGGAAGTCAGATCTGATACCACTCACTGAGCTGAGCCATCAGGAAGCTGTTGCTGACCTTGGCCAGGGCGGCTGCAGCAGCTGATGACAGAAAGAGAGAGGGCTGGACTGCCCCTGCCTCTACCAGCCAGGGTCTCACAGCAGGTCTGACTTTCCTGGCTTTATTCCATGCCTGAGAAGGGCTCCTCTCACAATGGCTGGTGAGGATCTTCCCTTTGCTCATCCAGAGCCATCTTTCCGGGTTTATGCCTTGAGGTCACCTACATTGTCCTTCATCCAAACCCCACAGCCCTGGCAGGGAAGAACTGCCCAGCTCCAGCCAGTCCATAACACAGTTTCTGCTCAGCTGGTCAGGAGACAGGGCCATGGCATGTCAGGCCTGCCTTTTGTCCCACAGTTTATTGTCCCAAGTCTCAGCTTATTTGCTTTGTGACCTTGGAAACATCAAAACTTCTGTTTCTTCATCCATAAAATTGAATGTAAAAATATTGACCTGTCCCGTGGGGGTTTTTATGAAGAATAACTGACCCGGATGATGGTAAAGCTTCTTTGTTAATCAGAAAGGATCAAACTGCTTAGCAAGCACAAATTGTTTGCTTGCTTGATGTAGTCCTCCCTCCCTGGGTCTATTGCTCCCTTCCCCAGAAATGCTTGGTAACAGACATGGCAAAGACAGGAAGAAGAGATACCCATGTCCTGTGGGGAGCCAGACTCAGGGACTGGGACTACCTGGTGGTCCTTTCCTGTTTCACTCAGACAGGTGTCAGCAGCAGTGAGCCTCAAACTCTACCACCTGTCTTTCTCTGCCATCATTCTAACTGCACCCTGCCAGGGAAACTTGGGGCCCTGGTGAACCTCAGCCCTGCTTCTCCTCTGCTTGGAAGGCTCCTTACCATGTGGGTTGAATGGAAACTCTAACTGTCCAGTCAATCTCAGGGCCAGTCCTGCTCCCACAGTGTGGGTATGTATTTCAATGGACCTTTGTGGATGTATAGATCCCAGACTCGGACTGGAATTCTCCAAGGGCAGGGACAATGTTGTACCTATCCATGGCTCTGTTAATTTTTCACAGGTATGTGTTGAGGTCTCCTGTTTGTCAGGTAGCATGCTGGACATTAAAGATAAAAATGGAAAAAGAAACAAAATAAAAACAAAGCCCACATTTTTATAGGGGTTACATTGCAACATGGAGAGCCAGTCAGTAAACAAATATATGTCAGGTGATAGTGAGTGCCCTGAAGTAAAATAAAACAAGGAAAAGAAGATAGAAGGGATTGGGGGTATCATGGTCTTGTCTCTTACTGGGGGGTCAAGGATGGACTCTAATAAAGAGATACAAAGGAATAGAAGAAAGAGAAAAAGGAATATTTGGGGGAAGAGCAACCCAGTTGAAGGCAAATGCAAACATCCTAATGTAGAAGTATGCTTGGCATGTTTAAGGAGCCAAAAGCAAGAAGGCTTATGTTACTGAAGTGAGGTGAACAGGGGTGGGGGCAGAGGAATCATAGCAAATGAAGTCAAAGAAATAACAGGCTGATTTTAGGGCCTTCTGGTCACAGTAAGGACGTTAGATTTTTCAGAGTGAGATGAGAAACCAGAGGAGAGTTTGGAGGCAAAACTCCAGCATCATGTCATTTTATGCTTAAGATGTGGTGTGTAGAATGGACTGCAGGGGGTAGGAACAATAATCAAAGTCAAGTGGATCCGAGACCGGGGTGGGCAATGGATGCAGTGGGAAGAGCTGGAGTCTGTTTTGAAGTTCAAGCCCACTAGATCACCTCATGACTGTGTTTGTGTACAAGAGAGCCACGTAGAGCCAACATGGAACCATGTTTCTCCCCTAAGCATCTGGAAACGTGGAACTGCCATTTCTGAAAAGGACAGGACTGAAGGACATACCACTAGACACCTAGATGGAAATGCCAGGAGACATTTAAGTGTGTGCATCTTCTTCCAACACCCAAATTTCACCTCTTCTGGAACTCTAGCTGCCAGGCACCTTTTCTCATGCTCTCTCTCAGACATCTGTTCACAGAACTCTCAGCTGCCCCTCCTGAAACCTCATCCTTATTCTTTCCCACTTAGTGTGAGGTGGTTCCTTAGACTGGAAGTCTGGGAGTACTTCTGTATGTGCCAGTCTCTCATTCCACATACGGTCTGTCACCCTGTCCCATCATTCTACTGCAGAAACCACCCGCTGAGTCTCTTCCTTCCTAGTTTCTCTCTTTCTTATTTCTCCACATCCCCAATGTACTCATATTCTCCACACTGTGTAGTCAAAGTGATCTTTTAAAAGTGCACATTAAAGGATGTCATTCAAGACATGGCTCGCATCTTTGCACAATCACATCAAAATTACAACTAAAATATAGAACAACCATCACTCAGAATCAACACAAGTCAAGTTGAATGGAAGTCTGACAACTACAGAATTAAAGAAATCACATGCACCCAGACTGGTAGGAAGGTTGCAGAAATGGAATGGGCTGGTCCCACATCCACGTGTGGTGGATAAAAATTCAGAAGGGATATCCCGGGAGCAAGGAATCCCAGTCCCACACCAGGCCCCCCCAGCCCAGGGTTCCAATGCCAGGAAGATAAGTCCCCACAACTTCTTGTTGCAAAACCCGGCAGAGATTGAGTTGCTGGAAGGAAGTGCTGGAGCCCCAGGCTGCTCCTCTTAAAGAACCCACACACAGACTCACCTAATCAGACTCACTTCCTGTGAGCTTTAGCACCAGGGTAGTATCTTAAAAGGCACCAGTGGTATAATGGAAAAAACTGAAGTCTGGCATCAAGGTAAGCAGAGGCCATAGTCCCTTTTCTAAACCCTCCCACAGCCAGCAAGAGCCAGCAAGCTGGTGCCATATCTGAGTCTCCATCAACCTGGACAATACTGTCCCACCCTGAATATCCCCAGAGATTCCACCCCAGGCAACTTAAGGGCCCATCCAAGCTGCTTTTCCATATGAATGGCTGGTCTTGGCTCATGCCTCTCAACTTCCTATTCTGTCAAACAAGTAACAGCTAACCTCAGTGAGCCTCGGGACCAGCCCAGATTCACAGCTTGGCTTCACCTGGGAATCTCCAAATCCAGCACAAGTAGCAGCCATCTCAGATTGCTTTATAATTCAGGCAAGGTGGGCTAGGGTAAAACACAGGAGGAGGCTGACCTTGCCCTATACCACACAGGAAACCCCAGAGCCTATGAATCCAATGTGCATCTACAGACCACCTCAGAGCACCCTCCAACCCTGCCCTTCACAGAGATGCAGAGGATGGAGGCCAGTGGCCACTGCCAGTTTTTGCAGCTGACTGGGCTGGGTAAATGCCTCCCACTGACTTGCCAACAGCAATCAAGACTCAACTACAAGAGGAGGGTGTACTCAGCTGACACAAAGGGTACATCTTGAGTACCCAGCTTGGGTGATAAGGGAGGCTGTGCCACTGGACCCTACAGGATACCTACTACTTTAGGCCACACTACCAAGACACAGAGTCAAAGCAGCTCTACCTAATACACAGAGACTAAAACAGGGTGGCTGCCAAAACAAGGAGACTAAGAAACATGGCCCAGATGAAAGAACAGATCAAAACTCCAGAAAAGGAGCTAAAAAAAATGGAGATAAGTGATCTATTAGATGCAGAATTCAAAACAATGGTTATAAGGATGCTCAAGAAACTTAGTGAAGACCTAAGCAGCTTAAAAAAGATCCAGTTAGAAATTAAGGATTCATTAACTGAAATAAAGAACAATTTACAGGGAAACAACAGTAGAGCGGATGAAGCTGAGAATCCAATCAATGATTTGGAACATAAGGAAGCAAAAATAACCAATCAGAACAACAAGAAGAAAAAAGAATCCAAAAAACATGAGGATAGTGTAAGCAGCTTCTGGGACAACTTCAAGAGGTCCAACACTCTAGGGATGCCAGAAGAAGAGAAAGAGCGAAAAATTGGAAATCTATTTGAAAAAAATAATGACAGAAAATTTCCCTAATTTGGTGAAGGAAATAGACATGCAATTCCAGGAAGCACAGAGAGTCCAAAACAAGATGAATGTAAAAAGACCCACTCCTAGACACATCATAATTAAAATGCCAAATGTTAAAGATAGAGAATCTTACAAGCGGCAAGAGAAAAGAAGTTATTTACCTATAGGGGAGTTCCCATAAGACTGTGAGCTGATTTCTGAAGAGAAACTTTGCAGGCTAGAAGGGATTGGCCAGAAATATTCAAAATCATGGAAAGCAGGCACCCACTTTCCATGTTAGCAAAAGTAGCATTGAGAATTGAAGGACAAAGAACTTCCCAGACAAGAAAAAACTGAAGGAGTGCATCATCACCAAACCATTATTATATGTGAAAAACTAAAGGGATTTATTAAGAAAAGGAAGAAGATCAAACCTATGAACAGTAAAATGGCCAAAAATACAAATCTATCAACAATCGAATCTAAAAAACAACCTAAAGCAAACAAGAATAACAGAGACCAAATCGTGCATAGAGAGAGCATTTTGGTGGTTGCCAGATGGGAGGGGTGTGAGGGGGAATGGGTGAAGAGATGAGGGGATTAAGAAGTACAAATGGGTAGTTACAGAATAGCCATGGGGATGTAAAGTACAGTATAGGAAATGGAGTAGCCAAAGAACTTATATCCATGACACATGGACATGAACAATGGTTGGGGGATGGCCTGAGAGAGTGGCGGGTGCTGGGTGGAGGGTGCCAAAGGGGAAAAATCAGGACATCTGTAATAATATAATCAATAAAATGTAATTTAAAAAATAAAAATTGTAAATCTTGGGAAAAAATAAAATATTAGGTGTCATTCCTCTGCTCAAGCTTCTACCACTGGTGGCTTTCTGTTATCCTTCATAAGGCGAAGGTGGTTGGCCTGGATGGCCGGCCTGACTCCATTCTCTTCAGCCAGCCTCATTGTCTTTCAGTCTTAAACAGGCTATATTCTTTTCCACCTCAGAGGCATCTGCCCACTCTGCTCTTTCTTCTGCCTGGAGCTCCTATGGGCAGTTCCTTCTCATCCAGCTGGTCAGTTTCAGTGCCACCTTCTCAGGGACGCCCTCCCTAAACACCCAGGAAGAAGTACTGTGTTTTGCAATGTACACTGTGCTCCTGTGTATACTGCACACACACATTTTTGGCCCAAACTTTCAGGGAAAAAATTTTTAGTTTTAATTTTTTAGTTTAATTTTTTATTTATATTTAGAAACAAAACTAATTATCATATTCCAGGGTATTTTTTGCATACAAATATTGTTACTGCTTTATAGAGTTACACTTTTAATGCATAAGCATAATAAATAAAAGAAAAACATTTATGTAGATATGAGATTAGTACTACCCATGTATAATGCGCATCCTTATTTTTCCCTCAAAAATTTGGTCAAAAGTGCACATCAGACACAGCAAAATACAGTAGATCCTCCAGTTATTTTCTCTAATAGCATCTCCCCATGGTTTTTTAGTTCTGAATTTGTTAGTTGATGACTTAATTAATGCCTGCTTCCCCCTCTCCCCAAGCAAAGGATCCAAACTGCATCTTTTCTGTTCACCCTTGTATCATTCCAGGGCCTGGTACATGAGAGAAATTTAGTAAGTATGTGTTGAGTGAATGCATATACAGTGTCTCAGCCACTTGACACAGATATTAGTAAATACAGGGGTGGGAAAAAGTAGGTTTACAGTTTTGAGAATGCAAAGCATAGTTTATTCTTTTATTATTTATTAATTATTGTATTATTTATTTACATTATAACTACAAACCTACTTTTGCCCTCTCCTGTATTTGGTGAGTGAGGTGGTGAAGAGATGGGTAGAAAATAAGTGACTGAAAGGAAAGTCCGTTTTCCCCATTCTTAAGTTGGTAAAACTACCTTCTCTTCTATATTTTTGACGACCTGGATGGAATTTTGTATTCTTGAAATGTATCTTGGCAGAATGAGGGCTTGCCAATGACCCCATGTGGCAGTGATGTCTGTATGTACCCTGTGAGAGCCCACAGTAGTGTCACACCACCCTATCCCCATCTTTAGCTGTTTCACAATATTCTGTCTAGCCCTTCAAATCTTGATTTGCACAGTTATTTGTCTTTCTGCTCTGCACAGTGCCCTCTGAAGGCATTCTTTATTATTTCAGCTGTAAGAACACAAGCCCTGTTGAAAAGAGAACACGCTTTGAATCAAGCCTGCTTGGTGGTCAACTTGATGGGTGGCAATGAGGCTGTCAGTCTCTGGCTGCCTTCTCTAATGGTGTCTCTCAGGCCCCAGCAGATCTGCAATCTCAGCTTAGTACTCTGCCAGGTGTATTTTTGCCATGAGGAGTTTCTCCTCCAGAATGAGGTGCAGTCATTCTCTTCAGAGGCACTGGATTTTTCAGCAGCCTCCTGTGCTTGGCACTAAGGATGCAGCAATAGGCATATTGTTGCCCCTGTCTTAAGGATTTAAATGGGGAGATGATACAAATTTGGTAGGCAGAAATTAAGAAACCAGACACTGTGAAATGTTGGAGAAGATGTGTGTTCATCATGTGTCTCTGGCCCTGCTGGTAGAACGTAGGCTGGCACTTTGTCTAGCAGAGGTGGGCACTCATTCCACCTGGCACCCAGCAGTTTAGTCCATGACCTGTGTCCTCCAGAACCTCTTCTTGTACTGTGCACCAGGCAGAATTCTTGTGCGAGAAGGAATTCATCCTAGCATTTTCCAGTAAAAAACTGGAAATGGCCCAAGTGAGCATCTATAGGAGACTGGATCGTGGTCTGTGCATACCATGTGATATACCACATTAGCAGTGAGGGAGCCGCAGGTGCTGCCAACACATGCACCAAGTCAAAGTTCAACAGCTCACAAAACAAAGCGAATTACTGGTTAGGCGTATGTCCTACATACGTAGTCAGCCTCTATACAACCATATACATGTGTGTAAAATGAAAGGGAATGCAACACACCAAATCCAAAGGCCTGGTTATCTCCAGCTGGAGCAAGCGGGAGAGATAGGAGGGGTGAGAGCACATGGGGATATAGAGTTCTTGGTAATGTTAAGTCTTAGGTGGATCATGGGTTGTAGATATTTATTATATTGTCATTTAAATCAGTAAGTACATGGAGGTGGAGCTGACAGAGCCATCAACCAGCAATGACAAGTCAGGCTCAGAGTCACAGAGGATAGTAAGCAGCTCTGTCCAGAGGGGGCAGGAAAGCCCTCCAAGGAGATGACTTGAAAGCTGGGGTTTTAGCAATGAACAAGAATTTGCCAGGTGGAAGAAGTCCCAGGGAGGAGGAGCCTCATGGACCCAGGACAGAGACATACAGAACCATGGTGTGTGCAATGAATCACTCAAGCTCCCATTGTCTATGGTTAAAGGGTTGGGAGAAGATGGGGCAGGAAGAGCTGTAAGGTGGGCCTGGTGGTGGAAGGTTCCAGTGAAGGCAGAGGATCCTAGCAAGCAAAGAGGATCCTGTGGCAGCCCCCACCCACCCTGAGCAGCATCACTCAGTGGGAGTGACTGTTTCCCCATAGAAGTTCAGTCAACCAAAGCATTTCCTGTTCATAACAGCTACACCCAAAAGGTTTAAAAGCCACTATGTAGAAGATTGGAGCCCTTGTATATGTTGGTGCCAAAGGATTGCATCATCAGACCTGTGTTTTAGAAAGCTGGCCCAGAGGAGATAGGACAGCGTTCTGGGACAGAGGACAGCTCACTGGGCTGCTGTGAGTCTTGGGGGAAGAAGTTGTAATTCAGGTCCTATCTCACTGAGCAGACACTTGGTGTGAGATAATATTTAATATTCTCCAGTTACTCTGAGACACATTCCTAAAAATCTAAGTTTCCCTCTGCCCTCACAGACCATTTCAGAGATGTTTTATGTTTCTCTTTGATTGATCTTGGCTGTGGCTTTTGACACTGTGCCTTTCACTTTCCCTGCCCCCTGACCTTTTGGTTAAGCAGTTGATGATCTTTAAACAAACGCTTGAGTATTACAGCTCTCCAGAAAGGGGTCTGGACCTGATATCATTATAACATTCTCCCTTTATCCAGGGAGAAAATGAGTGTGATATACACCCCACTTTGTAGACAAAGATGTTTATGACCTGAAGGTCAAAATTGTCTTTAGGTTAACAATTTTTGATGGCAGGTTTTCTGAAATATATTATACATTTCTCTGCTTTGCTAAGCAGAAATCCATGAACATGATTTCATCTCACCTCTGAGACAATGAATCTTAGTAGGAACATTCATTTCGTGAACATTTGTCAGGGCCTATTCCATGTCTGTTCCTGATTTACAAACTGGGTACAGAAATCTGCCTGGTGTAGAGTTGGTGTAATGATTTAGAAGCAGAGATAAAAATCAAGCTTGCCTAAACTCCTGGGTGACTTCCTGTCCACTTGCCCTCCCCTCCCACACTCCCCGCTCAAGCGCTCCCATGTCTTTCTTTATTTCTCAAATTCACCAAGCCTTTTCCAGTCCTTTGCACTTATTGGTTCCCCTGGTTAGAACTTCTGGACCCTCACACAGCTTCTTCCTATGATCAGGCATTGCCTCTACAGAGATCTTTCCTAACCACTGATCTAAAAAAGCCAGACCCTCCCCTGACCCCAGGCCTTCTCTATAGCATGTTATATATAATATACATATAGATATAGAAATAGTATTCGTTATATATATTTAAACAAAAAATTTTATTTTATTTGTATTAATATAAATTTAGTTGATATATTAGTATGTTTATAATTTTGTTGTTTTTTTTCTGGGTATTAAGCTCTTTGGAAACAGATTTCACTCTATTCCTACCCTTAGAACAGTGCCTGGCAAACAGCTAGGATACATGCATTGATAAATGAAGAGTGGCCCTGCCCTGGAGAAACCCACAGGCTAGCAGGCAGATGGGTACAGATTAAGCAGTGATAGCACAGCAGGCCAAGTGTGATTGAGAGCAGCTGAGATGGGACCATGGAGAAAGACAGATCCTACCCACTGGAGTCTACACAGACTTCCCAGAGTAGTGGTGTTTGGCCTGGGCTTCAAGGACAAATGGACATAGGTTGGCAGGCTGAGGAACTGGGGGGCCCTTGTGCATGGGGTGGCAAGCTTATACAGAGGGCTCAAGGCAAAGATGTGAGGGAATGGAGCTCGGGGTGAATGTTGGAGTCCAACGTTCTAGGTAATTCAGGTTTTGGCTGCTGTGACCACTGCCTACATCCTGGACTGGGGTGCCCTGTGGACTTGGGCCTCGTATTTGCAGGGTGGAGTCTGCTCTGTCTAAGGGGAGTCTGGCCCAGAGCTCCCCACAGCTGGCACATGGTAGCACGGAACAGGGATTTCTCCACCAAGAACCCTCAACCTCAGAGCTTGTGGGTTTTATGACCTTTGTCTTTTGCTTCTGACCAGGTTGTGAAGAAGGTCAAGTCCATGCAGATGTTCCGCATGCCTGTCACCTCAGCCATGCAGGGAGACCGGCTAGGCATCTGTGTCACTCAGTTTGACCCCAAGCTGCTGGAACGTGGCCTGGTGTGTGCCCCTGAGTCCCTGCATACTGTCCATGCAGCCCTCATCTCCGTGGAGAAGATCCCATATTTTCGGGCACCCCTGCAGACCAAGGCCAAGTTCCATATCACAGTGGGCCATGAGACAGTCATGGGCCGGTTGATGTTCTTCAGTCCTTCTCCTGACAGCTTTGACCATGAGCCTGTGCTGGACACCTTTGACTTCTCCAAAGAATACCTGTTCCAGGAGCAGTACCTCTACAATGATCTGGTGCCAGGGGCAGTAAGCAGTGGTCAGGCCAATGAGAAGGTGGGCCAGGCCACAGAAGGCCAGTATCCTCGGCAGCAGTGGGCCCTCGTAGAGTTTGAGAAGCCTGTCACCTGCCCTCGGCTATGCCTGGTGATTGGTTCCAGGCTAGATGCGGACATTCACACCAACATGTGCCGTCTGGCCTTCCACGGCATCTTACTGCATGGGCTGGAGGACAAGAACTATGCTGAGAGCCTCTTACCCAGGCTGAGAGTATACAAGTTGAAGCACAAGAATGGCCTTGTGGAGCGGGTAAGCATCTCCTCCCTGCCCATTGCCCTTCTGTCTGGCTCTGGTGGCTGGGATGGACACAGTTTGGCATCTGTTATGAGAGCCAGGAATGCTTCAGAGACTTTCTGATTACAACTTCTGTACTTTTTAGACAAGGAAACTGAGGCCTCCAGTGGTCAAGTGGCCCAGGTTCTCTTAGCCCATTAATCATTGTGCCTGGGTCTAAACCCAGGTGGGGGAGCTCAATGTATCCATTGCAGTTCAGCTGCTCGGGCTCCCCTCTTCCTTAGATAGTAGAGGCGCCCACATAGGGCAGAGCAGGCCTGGCTGTCACACAAACCAGTTTCAGACAGCAGTGTTTCACCTAGGCCAGCAACCAGCAGTGTCAGTGGCCTTTCTGAGCTTTGGATGAGAGGCTGGGCCCTGCCCCATCACCCTGATGCTAGGCCCTGGCTCTCAGTTGGGGGCTGAGTCTCATCAGGCAGGATGTCTTCCATGTCTGCCCTAAGCCAGTCATGTCAAGGGAGGAATCATGGCTGGTCATGCAAGCCAGACTGGGCCAAGTCTGTCCTTAGCCTGTGGGGTGGGGTGGGGTGGGGAATAGGGGTTAATGGTAGCAGGGGGGGCCAGAGAACAAGAGGTAGGACGGTACAGGAAGATGACAGAGAGGAAGGGGCCCTGCTGGGGTACCTGATATCACTGGAGGCAGGTCTTAAGTGCGTGAGTAAGCCAGTCTAGTTTGTAGGCTTATCATTAGGGGCGATGGCTATGGGGGCCTGAGAGAGCCTACACAGGGTCCCAAACTCCTGGAACCCCCTCCTCCCATTGGGTGAATCCGCCGACCCCCAACATCCATCCCTACAGGTCTGAGTGGGAATCCATGCCTACTGAACCTCACATGAATGGGTGGACAAATGTGCAAACCTCACTGACTTCACTATCCCTGGGGCTGGCTGCCTTGGTGTGCGCCTGTGCAAGTAAGGGGTGGCTGTGTGTTTAGCTGACTGAGCTTGGCAGTGCCAAGACCCCAGTGTTGGGGAGCTCAGGGTCCTAGTGGGAAATGCCCTTGTAACCGAACAAGTGGGCTCGGCTGCCTGCCATAATGAAAACCAAACTCATGAGACACATGCTGATGCAAAAGGAAAAAGGGTTTTATTCAGATGCCTTGACTGGGAGAATGGTGACTCACATCTCAAAGACCATCTCATTTTCCTGCTCAAGCCTGCAGTTCTTATAGGGATAGGGAGGGGAGGGCTTTTTTTCCTATCCAATTATTTTACTAGAGTTTTGCATGCTTGGGCCCTATCCATTCATCTTCTAGACCATGGCTCACTCAGTGCAAGTACCTTCCCCTGCACCATCTTAGCCAGTTGGGGAGACTCCCTGGTGCTCTCTGACTATCTACAGTATCAGGGTCAGTTGGGAAGGAAGGCTTTAGAACCTGCCATCAGGAAGCCTGGAGGTGCCATAACCCTCAGCCTACCTCCCCTATACTTGACTTGGACCTGCACATCCAGGAGAGCTGGTTGGAGTTGGCAGGGCATCCCTAGGTCCAAGCACACCTGCATGCAGCCCCATTGCCCCCCTCCCCTTTCCCATGTGGCCTGCTCTTCTGACTGACTGTCTATGGTAACACCCTGAGGCTCTTAGCAGGCCCTACAGTTCTGTTCCCCAGGTAGTGGGATGAGGTCACCCCTGTGGTCTAGCCCTGCTTACATCAGCACAAGCTCCAGCTCAGTGTCAGACCCATACTGAGCAGGTGCTCAGGAGAAGGTGCCCAGGACCTTGGGCATTAGAAAGTGTTGGGGTTACCATTGCCTACCACCTTCTCATCTCACTTACTTCCTCCATATCCCCAGGTTTTCTCCTCTGGAGCTGTGTCTTTGCAGAACCCTTCCCCACCTCTCCTTATCTCAGAATGTTTCCTAGGAAGTCAGGCCTGTCTCTCTTTGTCTCCTACACTTACACCTAATATGCCCGCTGATGGAGAAATGAGAAGCAGCCCCTTCCTTACCTGCTCACAGGTCCAAAACTTGGGATCCCAGCCCCATGAGCACAGCCCTCCAGCTCAGCCAGGCAGTTTGGTCACCCTATGTGTGGATCCTGGAGCTGGGTCTACATCCCATCCCTTCTGCTGTTCTCTGGGCAGGCAATGGTCCTCTGTGAACATCGATTTTTTCATCTGCAGAGTGGTGATATGCCTAAGTTCCTGGGGTCACTAGGAAGTGTTGAAGGCTGACCGTCAGCCCTAGGCTAGCCCCAAGATGCTCATTTAAGATGATGGTGATAAAGCACTCATCACTCATTTGTCTAACTTGATTTATTAGCAGCATTATGGAGTATAATTATTTTGTGGTGAAATATCTACCATGGAGTAATGCCCCACTTGGTGTGTTCATGGATCTAATTTTCCCCTACACCAGCCTGTCAGTGGTGCTGGCAGTCACCTCCCGTAAGGACAGGAGCATGGGTTCGTGAGCAGCCAAGTAAACACACTGCTGAAATGACTCAAGCTGGAATGTCCTTGGTGGGAGACTTGCCTTCCTGGTAAGGTTGGTAAGGCATTGAACTTGGGGATCAGATGAATAGGGCTCGAACCCTGACTGTGCCAAGCAACACTGCATACCTCAGACTGCTGTTTTATCTCAGCATCCTCCTTCATTCAGGGCAAACTGTTGACCTCATAGGATTGTTTTGAAGGAGCCGCCATAGCACAGGGTGTCACATGTAAGAGTCAACTCTAGCACAAGTGTAGCCAGAAGACTGGGCTATTTGTGAGGGATCGGCGTGTTTGCTTTAAGCAGGACCCAGAGTGCCCGGAGATTTTCAAATTGCTTGGTGGGCCATGGTGTGGGCTGTGTAGCGAAATGGTCAGATGTGCAGGCCCAGAGCCTGGCAGGCCTGGGCTTCAGTTCCACCCTCATACCTCCTACTGTGGAAATGGGGCGGTTATGAGACTTCCCTGTGCCTGAGGAATATCACAGTGCTGCCCTGTGGGGTCAGATGGAGATGAGATGGAGAAGTGCATGTGAGGGCCCGAGATCAGTGCTTGGCTCCTAAGTTTGTGTTTGCTGTTTCTGTATATTAGTTATTAGTAATGTAGTTATTAGTGATTAGTTAATTAGTTATTAGTAATATAGTAACTAATATATTAATTTTTAAGCTCTTAGAGTTAGAATAATAAATCCTGGAGGCTGGGACCAGAATGGTATTTATTAGTTAATTAGTAATTAGTTATTAGTAATATAATAACTAATATATTAATTTTCAAGCTCTTGGGGTTAGAATAATAAATCCTGGAGGTTGGGGCCAGAATGGTATTTCACTTCTTACCCAGGGCATTATTATCCCTCTTCGAAGCACAGGGACCGGTCCTCCAACCCCTTCAGGATCCACCCCAGGGCTTGTGGAAGTGGCATGTTTGGGAGGGGAGTTAAAAGTCAGTCTGGCCTGTAGGAGTGGTTGTCCAAGGCAGGGAGAGCCATGCTGATCTTTTCCCTGCCATGCTCGGCTACCTCCAAAATTTCCTAGACACATCACAGCTACCTCCCAGTGCTCTGGGCGTGTCTCCAAGAGGCCAAGTCATCTTGAAAGGATTAAATTCAGTCTCCTAGGATAGATCACCACCTTGGCAAGCCAACTCCCAGCCTTTGCTTCATGATGCTGGGCCAGCTTTTTGTGTCTATTCTGCAGACACAGTCAGCTTTCTGGGAGCTCAGCTTGGTCCTCCCATATGTCCTCCATTCATAGAAAAGGAAGGCCCAAGTCAGGGCACATGCCTGGGTTGCAGGCCAGTTCCCAGCGGGAGACGCATGAGAGGCAACCATACATTGATATTTCTCTCCCTCTCTCCTTCCCTTCCCCACTAAAGATAAATGAATAAAGTATTTTTTTAAAAAAGGAAGGCCCAGTCCTCCATAGGTGGAGGTAGGTGTTGAATGGATGCTTTCCATCTGGGAGAACTTAGGTAGATAGGCTTTCTGAGCCCATTGCCTAAAAGATATTATTCATTCATATGTTCAGATGTTTAGCAAGCTCCCGTGTATGTCAAGCACTGGGGATACAACAAGATGGACAAAGTTCTTGTCCTCACAAGGGAAACTGGCGAGGAACAGTAAATTAGACACTTTCAGTGCCACGAAGTGTTTAAGTGCTAGAAAGAAAGTAACTAAGGGAGGTACTAGGAAATGCTGAGGATCATGCATGGCACATTGCAAAGGCCAGCTCTCAGCCCTTCCCAGCCTTCCCCCTTCCCACGCTAGGCTTCACTCTCTCGCATTGGACCACGTCAGACTCCCTCACATGTGGCTTAACTCATTGATGTCACTGAGAGTGACTATGGCCCATGGGCCACATTCCAGCAACTGGTCTTGCCCTACTTCTAATCATCTTCTAAGCTAGTTTTTTTCTGGATTCACTTTCTGAGCTGCTGTAATCAAATACAACCTAATTAACTCAGCACTGGACATGGCTTTCCTTGTTCAGCAACAAATGAGTCACTTGGGAAATGACTTTGGTTGCAGGCTCATTCTCGTTTTTTATTTTCGTGAAGAAATTCTGCTGTGATGAGATATACTGCTTGAAATTTTCTCACTTTTCTAACCATTATTTTTCTGTGAGTTTGGAATGTATGTGATGCCAGTGTATACTGTATTCTGTCAGTAGAGCCAATAACAAACACAACACTTTGCCATGTAATTCATTTAAATAATATCCACACCCCACTGAGCCTTAGAAATGTAACATTTGAAGTCTGCTTTTTCTGTATGGAATGTGGATGTGCACTATCGGTGGGTGCACATCGATAATATGAGTAAATAACTAAAACATGTGGTAGGGAGCGATGCCATGAAGCTCTCCCTTTATTACTGTGGCTTGTTGTGCACCCAGCACTTCCTAGGCCCTTCCTAGATCTCCGTTGCAGCTGCTCAGCTCTACTGCTGTGGGCAAGATGGAAATGAGTCAGTGTGTGGACACTGACATTTGAATTACTTCATACTTTTCGTCCATCAAGAAATAGTCTTCTTTGGATGTTTTTCAACCCACAGGAAAATGTAAAAGCCACTTCTAGCTAAAGGCCATACAGAAACTGGACAGAATTTGGCCCTTTAGCTATAATTTTGACACCTGATCTAAATGGTAAATAGGAATCTTGAAATAGACTGCATATCCTGCAAAGAAAAGTCTGATGTCATCTACAGCTACAAGTACTCTCTCTGCATTCTCTAGGAGTTGGGTTCTCAGGTTCTCAGGTGGGGCTTGGATTAATAGAGCAGGTCCAGAGCACTCACCCCAAGGGGAGAGAAGGAAAGTAAAAGGGTTCTAAAGGACTGTCTTTCTGGGGAAAGCATTTGGTGAAGGGAATTAGTGTATGGTGATGAGGGAAATCATTAGTATCCCAATTTTAAGTAAAAATACAGAAATATGTATAAGATTGTGAACACAGACAAAGGAAAAGAAACTATGAATGGAATAGAAGACCGAATAGAATTTCCACATTAACTAAGGAGCAACTGGACTGAATTTTATTAAACCAACAAAAATAAGAAAAACAGGAACACTTCATAAATAATAACAAAACAGAAGGAACAAGATTAAGTGTTAGTCACACTAAATGTGAATGGATGAGTTCTATTTAAATACAGAGATGGATAGATAGGATTAAACACATAAAATCTGGTTATATGGTGTTTATAAGAAACACACTTATAGTGATAAAGGCTAAGAAAAGAAAGATGTCAGGTAACTATAAACAAAAAGAAAACCTAAGTAATAATATTAATTTCAGACAATGTAGAATTAAGATTAAGAGTACTAACCAAGATAAAGAAGGATGTCATGTGATAATAAAAAGCACAGTTACAAACTTTTGTACACAAAACATAAAAACAACATCTACCAGAAATCCAAGAAGAACTTGGTTAAAAAAAATGGAATGATAATTGCAGTGGGGCATATTACAGTGCATATTTCAGAATCAGGCCCACTAGACAGTAGATAAAAGACAAGGAGACGTAATACCATCACTATGCTTGATAGGTAGGTAGAAATTCTTACATCCCATGCATAGAGAATGTATACTTTTTCCTATGTATATGCCACATTTACAAAACCTGAGAATTCAGCAGTAGCCATTCAAAACATATCTGTAGAACACTCACTCACTATGTGCTGTTTTCAGGGCTGGAGATATAACAATGACTAAGAATAGCAAATTCCTTCTCTCATGGAATTTAGATTCTAATTGTATATGTGGCCATAGACAAAACCCTAAGGGATTTTTAAAAATAGAAATCATGACCCATTGAAGTTAGAAATGAAGAATTTATATGTAGATATGGATATAGATATATTTTGTGTGTGTTCATTCACTCATTCTTTCACATATTTTCTGCTTGGAAATTAACAAAGAGTAAATGCTGTCCATTTGGTTAAGGCCATTTCTCACACTATGTATTATATAATGTTGAACCCCTTAGTAATACGCTTTTTCTCCTTTTCAGTTTTCTTGTAGTCTTTTGATGACATTGAAGAGAGCCTTAGATTCCCTCAGAGGTGACTCAAACACAGGGACAAGATTAGATCCTTCCATAGCAGCAGTATATAACTAGGATTCAGTGTATTTTCTTCATTGTATTTGCAGGCCACTCTAGTTTTCTCTTTATGGTACCATGTGAAGTTTCCCTTTCAAGCATATGTATTTAAGGAAAACTATTAGGTAAATGATAGTATAGGTGTGCAACGATTGGATGAAAATGATGAGTGGTGAAGGGTGTGTCACAGCCAAGGATGGGAAATGCTGGGCCATGTCCCCAGATGTCCTTGTGCCTTAGCCAGTGGCTCCTTTCTTACAAGCCCAGGGCAGAGTCTCACAGGAAATGGGGTCTTCCTAGTGCAAGACAGACTCATTCCTATGCCAGAGGGATATCCAGAGGGCTACAGGAGCCAGGAGTGGAGCAAAGAATTCTGCTGAGGTGGGAGGAAGTGGTTAGGTTCGGGAAAGCACAAAGAGCCGAAGACCTTTGAGCTGTGCCTCATCACTGTTCAGATGCTGGGGGCCCAGGGGGAGGGGTTGGGGGAAGGACATGAAAGAGAGGCTTCCCAGATCCAGGCATTATTTCTACAGGAGCATAGAGCTGCCATGCCTGGCCCTGGCCATTTGAGAAAAGACCCTCAGCCCAGGGTGCCCAGCAGCTGGAGGGCAGGCAACAAGAGCTCCAAGAGACAGGCAAATCCAGCTAGCTACTCAGGTCAGATTTTTTAACCCCAACCAGGAGATACACTGCACACTGGGGGTGAAAGGAGGCTGGGCCCTTCTATTCAACTTGTGCTAGAGAAATACTCTGAGCAGGGCCAGCAGAGCAGCCTACAGGGAGGCTGTCCACTCAAGGTCCCCAGTCTCACCCCTCTCACCTAGCCTTCTAGGCTCAGCCTGAGCTCTAGCGGCTTGAGTTGACTTGAGTAATCTGACCATCACTAAATTCACTCTGTGGGCCCCTGTTTTCTCACTTGTAACAATTATTGGAAAAGAAGTGGGGCACATGAGGGCTCAGTGCCAAGGTCTGTGAGTGTTCTCTGCCTGCTCCATTTCACACCTCCTACTATTGCCACACCCTGGGCAATCAGTCACCTCCCCATCACTCTTCCTTACTCCCTGCCCTGGCAGCTTGCACAGCTCCACCCAAATCACTTTTTACAAAACAAAGATATTCCTGCCAGCTCTTACTAAAAAATCTCTTTTGGTCTACCTCACCACCAGGACAAAGACAATGGTCACACCTTAGCATACCATGGCTGGCTGGCCATGTGAAATTAGTGACAGGACAGCTGTGGGTGCTAGGAGGTGGCAGGCCAGGAAGGCAGGCTGGTAGGGCCAAGTGAATGCTTCCTTGAGGCCAGGGTTGGAGGAAAGCAGAGGGCCAAGCATAGTGATATCTGCAGGTCAAGGCTACAGGGAGCTCAGGCTCCAGCCAGCCAGTCCGCCAGAGTCCCAGCACCTGGTGGGTGGACCTCCTAGGGTGTAGGACTTTGAGCCATTCTCTTCCCCTTGGTTTCCTTACCAGAGGAATGGGGGCTATAGCCTCTATTTCATGTGGTAGTATAAGGAAGGGAGATCAATCCGTGTGAGATGCTGAGTGCTGTAGTTGGCACAGGATAGGCTCTTGCTGAGCAGTAGCAGGTATCCTCATTGCTGTTTACTTGGACTTTCCTCATGGTGCAGAGGCCTGGGTTCCCAGGTGGAGTGGTGGCAAGAAGCTGACACCCTATTCCCCTTTTTGTGTGATTGGGCCAGGAGTGCTGGTCATCCTGGGTTTGGCACCCACTGGCACCAGACAGCCTTAGGTCTGGGTCAGAGGAGCCTGTGGCATCCAGCCAACCAAATGTAAATAGGCAGACACCACCAGGAGCACTGGCTGGCTTTGCGGTGGGAATCAGCACTGCCTCCCGGCTCTTGGCTTGCCCCCTGTACTGCTCATGGCTTTTTAAACGTGCCTAGAACACCAGGAGCTTACTAGTTGGGATTCAGGCTGCTCTGTGACTGCCCCTGGTAAGGAGAAGCTATACTTCCTGAGCAGAGACCATCTGGCAGACTTGATGGCCCCAGGTAGACCACTTCACCTCATTCCCTAGAAGAAGCAGCACTTGGCCCACTTGGCTCCCCTTGCTTCCCCAAGGCTGTGTCAGCTCCCAGGCCACTTGAGGAGACAGGTGCCCCTGGAGCAGAGCCTGAGAAGATGCTCTCCTTAAGGATAAGATCAGATGGCTGTCCTAGTGTTCTGGCCCCAGTCCCAAACCTAAGCCTCTTTCCTCCCTAACAGATGTCATCATCAATAACTAAGAGTCTTGCTTGGCTGCTGAAGGTCCTGTTCACCTACCTTTTGAAATAGCTTTTTTGTTGTTTATATATAGACACAGGGTCAAGGCAGATCAATGTGGTGGAAAGAGCTGGCTCTGGAGACCAATGCACTTAGCAGGCACTGGTTGGCCTGACCGTGGACATATCTCCCCCTCCTCACTTTATCCTCTGCTCCCAGAACCTGTTTCTTCTTTAAAGGAGCTGTAGATGGGAGTTGATGAGACCACATGTGCAAAGGGCCAAGCATGGAGCCTGGTAATATATGAGTCAATGCTCAGTAAAATATTAGTTTCTGTTTTTCTATATGAACAAGCAGCTGCCTTTGGAAGCCGTGCTTTGGTACTTTGTGATCAGCCACTGATGAGCTTTACCTGCATGGGTGCCTGGGTGATGGAAAACAGAAACAAGGAGGGATTCAGTGTGGGTAGGAGGTTACAAGTGTGGAGGGAGCTGGGAGGCAGGGCTCATCACCAATGGAGAGAGCGCCTGCTCAATGGTGGCTGGCCCAAGTTTGAGAAGAATAGCCCTAGCTAGTCTGAGAGCTGGTTGTGGGGAGTGGCAGGTAGATTCCTCCCAGGGAAGGTGCCCTCTGTGTTGCCCAGAGCCTGGCCCACCCTAGGTCTCCTTACCATGGGCCTCTGGATCTTAATTAACAAAATCAGATGAATCAAAGGCTGATTTCTTTGGGCTCAGCCTAAGGGATTCCAATGAGCTGATCCTTGCTGAAAGCATAGTTTCATATCCAAAATCTCATTTCTTCCTCACAACAACCTTGGAGATAGATGCATTTGTCCTGTTTCACAGGAGAGCACACTGAGGCTCAGAGGAATGCCTTGGCTTGCCATGACCCTACACTGGGAGGAGGGAAAGGCTCATCTTGGTGAAGTGTTTCCTATGCCAAACAAGAATGGATGGTACTAGAACATCATCATTATGTTGGGGGTTTTGGGGGAAGTTATCAAGTCTGGTGGCCTTCACATGCCCTGGAAGAGTCAATACCCCATTTGAAGGGGGTCTCAGAGACGACTTTGAGGGTTGGGAGCTCGGGTATGAGGGGGAAACCTGAGGGCAGACCCTGGCAGGTAGTCTGGGCTAAATGTGTGTTAGCATCCTTGCTTTTCTTCAACAGGTTTGCTAAGTCTCTCTATCTTGTGCTTTCAGGGTGTTAGAAGATCCTCTGTCCCACATGGTGCTTCATTTTAGCTTCTCCTGGTTTGACATTGTGCCAGTCTTTTCTCTGGGTGGTTATTCTGCTACCAAATCTTAGGTGATGTTGTCAACATCAACACCTCTAATCCTAACAACAGCCTTTTCCAGAGGAAGAAACTGAGGTTCAGAGAAATCCCTTGCCCAATCCCTTGTCATAGAGCTGGAAGAGGCAGAGTCAGGACTCAGACCTTCCCAACCCCTTTTCTTATTTTAATCCTCCCCACAGTAGACCTGGCTCAGGGCTCCATTTCACAGCCTACCGACCCTCTTTCCTTAGTGCCACTTCTCCAATTGTAATTAGAATAGTTGCTTTAGAATTTGGGCATTTCCCAAGCCTTATCATGGGAGCCAGGCTCTGAGAGAGACACACACATGTAATGACATAATTATGTGCAAAGGCAGCCAAGTCCCCACTCAAAAGCTGGGGACAGTGGGGACTCACCTGGCATGTGAATGAGGGTCTGGCTTCCATGTGCAGCCAGTGACTGCTCCAATGACTGAAGGCTAATAAATGAAGCAAATTATTCATTCAACAGTGAAAGTCCCTTCTTAGAGTTATTGTTGTAACTGTACTGGCCCCATTTCAGCATTGTTCCCCAGGAGCAAGGCCGACAGAGCAAATCCTGCTGCATGCACTGCCTTTGGTTTGACATTACAATGATTGATTTCTAGATGAAAAACCTCCAGTTGTTCTCTGAGGGTTTTTCCATGTTGGATGTGCTGGTGTCTGATCCCTAAGGTCTCTCCTTTAGTGTGAAGAGTCTGATTTGGAGAAGAGCCTAACTACTGCACATGTACGCGCACACACATATTCTAGAGATGGATAGGGCTAAGGAAAGCTATTTCCCCAGTCTCCTTCCTTAAACGTCCAGCACAGATGATAACCCCTAGTCTTCCTGAAGCTCTCCAGAGATGTAGGCCTCACTGCCTACAGCAGTAAAGGCTGTTGTCTCCCTCCCAACCAGGCTTTAAATTCAATGAGGTTTCATGCAGCAGACATTTGATGAGTCCCCTCTTAGCACCCACCCCTCCCCCAGTAATTTCTGAAAAGTGTTTGTTCTGGGATACAGAAATGTGTGTAGGCCAGCTCCTGCCTATCAAGACACTCCCACCCCCCACTTCCAACTGGGCCACTGGTACAGGCAAGCTGCAGCTGTGCTGGGAGACCTGCACACAGGCTTCATCCGGGCTGCACCCATCGCAGCCTCTGACTAGGGATTGTGTGATTGACAGGGTGCTGTGGAAGAGCACTGTGTCATCCAGCAAGGTCTGCTCACATCCGTGGGACAGTAGCCAGTGGGGTAGGGTGCACAGAAACCCACCTACTGCCCTGTGGTCCTGCATGATGCAGCTGGGAGAACCCTGGGGGAGTGTGGGGCAGCTGAGGCTCACACAAATTAAGGCAGAGGTCAGAGTCCCCGAGGCCACCAGAGGAGTGGGTCTTTGAGCTCTAGTTCTGACCCACTACTCAAGCAGGAACTCACCATGCCATCTGGAATCCACCTGTCTGCTGCGAAACCTTAAAGTCTGGATGGATAACAGCACTGCAATCTGCTTTTAGCTCCTTTCATCTTTCCTCATACCTGGCCCCATTCTCATAACCTTTTACCCTGTGTTCTCTTGTCTCTAGTATACCACATTTTCCTGAATACAGAGGCCTATACTGGAACTGGTTACTCAGACCACAGATGGGGAAAAAGCTCACCCTTCAACCTCATTTCTTGGGTGAGGAAACTGGAGGCCCAGAGAATCGTTTGCCTTTCATGTTTGTGGCCTACTGTGTGTGGCCTACAGTGTACATCGCAGCAGTGCATCTGGGCTGGCATATCTTCCTTTGACAGTGAGGTCCTTGGGCCCACCACAGTTCCCACATCTTGTGGCCATGCTCCGTCCATCCTCCTTCCCTGTCTCCTTCCCTGTAGACAGGCTGTGGGAGCTGAGTCTCTGCACTTGGGGATCAGCTCCTCCAGGAACTTGGGGTTTCAGGAGCTAGGACTGAGCAGATAGTTCCTGAGCCAGCTTGGGTCTAGCCAGTCACAGCCTGGCTCAGGGGAGCGCAAGGGGAGGGAGAATGCCATGGCTGGGCTTATTCACTACTGCCAAACCTCTGCCTCCCCTTGGCTATTGTTTCCCTGGGATACCAAGCAGTAAGAAAATGGAATGTGTGACTTTGGGCCAATCCTTTAACCTTGCTGAGTCCCTGCAGGGCTTTTCAGAGAGAAGCCATGGAGGCATCTCTCCTAGAATATGGCTGAAGACACCTGTGGCTTTCATGTGCTGCAGGCCAGGTGGGAGAACAGAGCTAAGGGCTTGGAGTCTGAGGAAGGAGGCTTATGCTGCTGGCTCTGAGAGGGGTCCACCTGGCTGCTGGAATACAACAGTGTGACTGTCAGTGTGCAGGGTACCCCAGAGTTCCTGAGACCAGGTTCCCAGAGGTGTGCTGAAGGCCAGCCTCCCTCCCTTACTGTCTGACCCACAAATGGAACTGAAGACACAGAAGGTACCAGGAGCACCCAGTCAGCACTGTTGTGTCTTCTGGCCAAATCATAAGACAAGAACAGGAATGACAGAGATGCTCCCTTGTGAACCTTTCTGAACTGCCACTCTAGCACCAGTGAGACCATGAGGCCAGCAGCAAGAGGAGCCCCTTGGGCCATCCTCAGGTCATGAAAAGTCTGTTCAGTCCTTACCTTATCTTGATGCTTACAAAAATACTGTGGTAATGTAGGTCAGTGAACTGAATGACATCACAGGCTTACAGGCCCCCAGCCTGACAGCCCACCCACTGGTCCACTTGGTCAAATGAGAATGTAAACAAGAAGTGCTGAGAGCCCTCTACTTCCTGGCCTTAGGCCTGTGTTTATGTGGCACTTAAAGCAACTTCAGGGTCTTCACTGTCTGCCATGAAAGCCCTGAAGCTTTTTGAAGTTACCCTGCAGTTAATAAAATTAGTCTGCCCTCATTGCACGACCCTGGCTTGGGAAAAGGTGGATCCTCTGCTATCTCTGTGGCACTTAGCTTTTTAAATTAATATTTTATAACCTAAAGAAAGGAGGGTGCAGGGAGGAGATGTAGTAAAACGTCTTGTGAAAGGCCTTTTTGGTAATAGTTAGCACACCTGCCACCCCAGGGCTCTGGTTACCAGGAAGCCCAGTGCCAGGCCATGGGAAGGCCAACCAATAGGCAGTGTGTGTTTCAGCCTGCGACCAGCATTGGGTATGTGAGACAGCTAGGCCTAGGGCGGGTGGGCTGGCTCACTCTTTGCTGAACACCCTCTGCCAGCGACATGTCCACCTAAATGACTTACTTTTATCCCCAGAGAGCCAAGAGCCACCTTCTCTCATCCGTCTCTCCCTCCTTACCTCCATAACATGTGTATATTTACTGGGACCTTCCATGGCTCAGTGTGAGTACTACTCGGGCAGAACTCCCAATCCGTCTGGTGAGGGAGACTGACAGCCAGCCATCAGTGATGAGAGAGAACTGCCATGATGAGAGAGAACTTCCTGTCATGGGGAAAGCTGCCTGAAGGAAGGCCTGCCCAAGCTGAGCTGGAGAGAGGGTGGGAAGGTCAGAGGCAGGAAGGGAAATGTGGTAAAGGGGCATGAGGAAATTTGGAATGTGGTGGATATGTTCAGTAGCTTGATTGTGGTGATAGTTTCATGACTATACATATATCCCAACTTACCAAATTATGTACCTTAAATATGTACATGCTATTGTATATCAGTTATGCCTTAATGAAGCTATTAAAAAATGAAAGACCACAGACACGAGCGAGTACTGCACATGTCCCAGTAACCATGTGAGGTGTGCATTTGGGATTTACTCCTGCATTCAGGGAGTATCCAGTGAGGGAACACACCGTGGATCAGAGTCACGTTTCTGCCTTCATGGACCTTGTATCCTGGTTGGGAGCAATGAAGAGTAACACATGAAGGTATGACATAGGTCAAAGAATGCTCCGCACCCTGAAGAGGCAGGCTAGAGTTGCAGAGGAATGGAGTGGGGTAAGGGGACAAGGGTGCAGTGAGCCATAGCCTCTGGGGACACTGCAGGCACGAAGTCCTTAACTAGGACCCTTGCTGGACACTAGGAGCTGGCACAGAGATGGGGCACCCTGTCTCTGCCATGGTCCACAGGCAGTGGGACAGAGGGGGCTGTAAACATCACCTTTCCTTAGGACATGCATGAACCCCTTGAGGCAGGACCTTTGATTTGTTCTCAACTACATGCCATGTACATGGCAGGCTCTCAGTGGAAGAAAGGCAGAATAGTACTGTGAATGCTCTCTGAAGTAACACCTGCCTCTGTTGCTTGTTTGGTCCCACTAGTTCCTTTAGAAGTCAGTTCTCTGAGTATGGTAGAAGCTCCTTGTGCAAACACTGTTCTTTTTCATTTCTCAGCCAGCTGCAGTGCCAGGGAAGGTCTTACGTCTCAGCCAGCTTCCACTTCTTCAGCTTGGCATGAGTCAGCTGTGGTCTTGCTCCACTTTGCAAAGGCCCAGCAGACTTGAGTTTGCATTTCTGCTGCGCCTCTGACTCGGGTGGCTGCAGCCCACTCGGGTCTGGTTTTTGAGCTCAGCTCTGCCTCTTTGAAGTAGGAATGGAAACCCTTGTAGACAAAGGTGCTCAATGGGTCAGTGAGACCCCTAATGCCTTGGTGAGCATGGGCTGAGGGACTCTGAAAGGCTGAGGAGGCTCTGAGGATTGAGGGGTTGAGGGGCTATGAAGGGCCAAGAGGCACTAAGGATTGAGGGACTATGAAGGACTGAAGGACTGAGGGGCTCCTAGAAGGTGAAGGACTCTGAGGGATGAGGGGCTGAGGGGCTCTGAAGTGTTCTTTTTCTCTTCAGCAGCAGAGGATGAGCTGAGGACAGGAAAGGGCAATGAATGCCTTCAGTCATGGGGAATGGGGAATGAGCCATTGGGTCTTGGACACCTATTGTGCCTTTCTGGGCTGCTGAATGTGAATGGGTAGGCCCTGCCTCCCAGGGTGCTGGGGTCCTGGGGTCCTGGGAGCTGGGAAAACTGGGAAAGCATTTGGGGCTGGTGATAGCTGTCCTGACTCTGCTGTCCTGCAGGTCCAAGGAACCATCTGCATTCAGTTCACCCAGCAGCTGCAGTGGGAGCAGCAGTGCCCACAAACAGGGAGGGCCGGGAGGAAGGGCAGAACCTACATCGGGCCCCAGCCTGCAAGGGTTGCTCTGCTGGAGCCAAGTCCAGAAGGATGAGGAGGAGTTCAGGTGTGGGAATGAGACTGGTGAATTATCAAGGGCTGTGCAAGTAGAAATGATTATTCTTATCATTATTTGAATCCAATTTATCCATCACCTGGGAAAGAAGGAATGCAGGTACCTTTTATCTGGCTCTACGAATCAAATAGAATAGGATACGTTTCTCAAAAAGGTTTTTAGGGTAAATGGGATAACTTCTCCTTTTCAAAATAATCCATCTGAGGCCCTTAGATAAATCTTGGGCAAAAGCAAGGTGTTTCTGAAGCTGAGCACAGCCCAGCTCACAGGGGTTCCCAGGAGTTTCCAAAAGGAGTCCTACGGAGGCAGCAGATCCCACTACTGGCAACACCTGTGGCCTCCATGCTATTGCCTGTGCCAGCACCTGCTCGAACCAGACCCCTTCTCCAGTAAGACCCCAGGCCTGTGCATGGGGCCTGGTGAACAGGAGGAACTCCCCAGTTCCTCATGTGGCCCTCATGCAGGACCCAGTGTGACAGAGGCCAGGTGAAGCATAGGCCCTGGTCCAAAGAGCAGCAGATTGCAGAAAGAAAATTTTGACAGCCCTGCTAAGGTCATCTAGGGGAAGGTCTGGTCTTTAAAAATGCATACATCTACACACACACATCTCTTCTCTTTTACACAGAGGCTAAGCAGATTTCTGGTGTAGGACCTGGAAAGGAGCTGAGCAGGATGGGGAGGCTACCTGGTCAGGGTCTTCTTGCTATACCTCCTTCCCTGAAGGGAGTATCTGAGCTTCAAGTGGACTTAGGAGGGGGAGAGTAACACTTCAACTTTTGCCACACTCAGTCCCTTGGGGAGAAGGTCCAAGATCAGCTCGTGATGAAATCAGGGCTGTGCGTAACTGACTGTTTCATACACATGTATGTTCCTCCTCTCATCGCAGGCCTCCACCAAGAGACAAGGGGTGTGAGCTCTGTGGCAGAGGGCCTAGCATAAACACTTGGGAGCTGGGGGAGATGGGACTTCTGCTGAGATAGAGACAGGAGGGCATCACAGAGGAGGGGGCAGTGGGACTGTGGGATAGATGTAGGCCAGGCCATGAAGGGGGCCTCTGGGCAAAAATATGGTATATGAGGTAGGGGGGCTCTAGAGACCAGCTTCTCAGAGGCTCTTCATGGGAGGGGAAATGAGAAAGAGGGTAAGGAGAGTTCTGGTGAGCCTGGATGCAGGCTCAGGAGTAGATAGGCTCTCAGCCTCCAGTGTTCAGTAAAACTTTCATGAGGAGGGTACCACTAGCTGTCATTAGGCTAGTGCTAGGGGGCAGGCAGGGTATGGTAGCCACACAGAGGTAAATGTAGGCAGGGTGGCTTTGGATTCTCAGCTACCTCTGCCCTATGAGCTCTGTGACCTTGGACAGATAGCCTAACTCTGCTGAGCCTATTTCCACATCTATAAAATGGAGAAAGTGCCCCCCTCGTGTTGCTGCCATGGGGTTACGTGTATTGATCCACATGAAGCATTCGCAGCTGCCTGACACACAGCCTGTCCTCTGTAGGTATTGGTGGTGGTGGGTGGTGGTGATGACAATGGGCCAGCCATCATGATGGTTTCAGTGCCTTCCATTATCCGTAAAATGCATTGATCACCTGGGAGTGCGTGGCGGGCCTTGGCTTTAGCCTTTCTTGGCGAATACTGATTCTTTCTCTCTCTGGGGCTGGGTGTGTGGGAACAGGTAATAGACGACTACAGTGTGATCGGCCGCTCCCTATTCAAAAAGGAGACCAACATCCAGCAATTTGTGGGGCTCAAGGTGCAACTGTCCACTGGAGAGCTGGGGATCATTGACAGCTCCTTCGGCCAGAGTGGCAAGTTTAAGATCCACATCCCTGGTGAGTATGGTTATTTTCTCTTACTCTTGGGTACTGGCAGGCCATGGACAAATGGCAGAGACAGTGCCCTGACAGTGCCCATTGGCTCAGCGTTCTAGGCCCATCTGTGCTGATGTGTAGAGCTCTGTCCACGGTGGCCTCTGGTCCCACCAGTTTGTGGCTGGAAAGCCAGTTTGCAATCTGGAGGAGGCTGGTGAGTCAGCATCTGGTCTGAGCCAGGGTCAAGGTCTGAATGTGAGTTCTTACTTCACTGTGACCATGTGGGGTGACAATGGATGTGTCACACAGCTTCTCTGTGAAATAGGGATAATAATACTGATCTGACAGGTGGTTTGGAGGGAGCGAGTCGGTGATTGAGACCACTGCCTTGGCAAGCCTGTAGGATTTCCCAAAATGTGAGTTGCCGCTTTCTTTCAAGACCAGCAGCCTCTGCTGGGCATCTACTTGGTCTGAGTTGGGCCTTGTCCATGGTGGGGTTAAGGGTGTGCGTTTGCTACTGGAAATAGAGCTGTTGGATGTCTTTAACTCTACCAGCCTTTCCATCGCTCTTTCACTTTTTCCACACCCATTTTCCTGACATACTACTGCGTACCAGACATAGTGCTGTGGTTATGGGGGGGAATAGGCACGGACACGCTGAGGATAGAGTGGGGAATCCTCAGGATGGACTGAGGAAAAACAAATCAGGGAGGGAATTGCTGAGTGTGCTGTCAGGACAGGGCAGTCGGAGAAGACCTGAAGAGGTCGCAGTGGAGTGGAAGCCTGACTGAAGGAAGGAAAGAAGCCACACAAATACCTAGGGAAGAACATGCCGCAGAGAGGGAGGGAGACAAGTGAGAAGACCATGGGGTGAGGATGAGCTTGATGTGTGTTTGAGGACAAGACATGGAGCAGGAGTGGTGTGAGTGTGGAGATGTGTGGGTAGTTTTTTGAGTAAAATCTCCAGATAGGGTGGTACTCTGGCCTCAGCTAGGAAGTAGGATTCCTTGATCCCTGGCAACTCACCAGGCAAAGCCAGCACCTGTACTCTCCCTAAAGCCTGGCTGGAGTCTTGCCTCTCAAATCCTTCCTAAAGCTTCTGGTCTCCAGAGGCCTGCTTCCCTGCATGCTTAGCTTTGCTGTTTGACTGTGCCCTGAGGCCCTGTCAAGGTGGGACTGAGCTTTATCACTCTGTGGAGAAAATCCTTCTACACACCCTTGTGAGCCTATAGCCCTGACACTGAGTTTCAAGCACCTGTCCTATCCAGTCCAGTGCTTAGCTTCTCCAGTATTCATCTCAGCCAAACTGAGGCCCCAGTGTCCTGCTGTGGGCTCCAGGGGATCACACATAGGGAATGAGCCAAGCACTGTCCAGGCCTCAGTGCCCAGGGCCCTGGGCCAGCGTCTTTAGGAGCTCTCTGGGAAGGAAGGGCTCAGGATGTTGAGGGGGCAAGAGCAGAGCCGCCTGAAGGGAGGAGCTGCACCTCAGAGCAGCCTTCCCCAGGTTGCTTGGGGCTCTGCTGGTACAGACAGAGGGGAGGGCATATCTGTTTGCTTCTTTTGAGGTAGATAGGATCATGCTGACCTTCCCCTCAGCTCCCTTTCTTCTAGCACAAGGCATACTCAGAGTTGGGGGTGTTCCAGGAACAGGACAAAACACAGGAGGAAGCTTGTTTGGGGGCCCTGGGTGCTGGGAGGGAGGGGAGGGAAGGGAGACATGGTGACACTGCTTCAGTCAACTCAAGTTCACATTCCTTTGTTAGGTCAATGTTGTCTGTTTAATAGGTCTGCTTCCTGTTTGTGGCTTTTAAGCTTTTTATTAAATATAACTGATCAGATTCCTTCATCCCACCCGCCCCCACTGCACGCCCCCACCTCCTGCTTGTCTTTTCCTGCTGATTCCTCCCATAAAGAATTACGTATAACCGTTTTGAAGTGCCTTAATTGTGAAGGACTCCTCAGTAAACCCAAGCCATCCAGTGCCAGGTGGAGGAGGACAGACCATTGTGGCTGCAAGTTTGGAGTGCTGAGGTGGAAAAGCCTAGGGTTGTGCTGCTACACAGTTTAAGGTTCCCTAGAGAAGGGAGTGGTTCAGGGGGCCTGTCCCAGCCCTTGGCTCTTGGATGCAGCTGGGTTCAAGCACAGCTTACTGGCCTCCCTGCTGGCTCTTCAGGGTGACCCAGCTGGGGAAGGCAGACTGGATAGCCCTCTGGGTGTCCTTCCATTCACCCCCTGACCTCCAGGCTCAGAAGCTCTCTCTGTCCTCTACCTTGGTGTCAAGACCAGATGCTGGCAAGTCCAAGCAGGTGTTTAAGAGGCCAGGTAGTAGGTGATAGTGAGTGGTTAGGACTGGTCCAGCCAACACTTGCTATATGGGAATATAGGCCCAGGGATCAAATATTATCTGGTTTAACTTTTATGAAAATTTTCCTGACTAAAAACTAATTTGTCTGAACCACATAAAACATGCCTTTCCCTGGGTTTGACCCATAATGACCCCTGCCTGAATTTCAGGAAGGGCACTTGGGCCTTGGATTCAGGAGTGGAAGCTGAAATGTAACAGGCAAATAGTGTTTTATGGAGCAGTACACACAGGCCTGAGAGACAAAGGTCCTGATACTTGCTTCCTGGCCCATTGCTTCCCCAGAAGATACTCTTGGAAATTAGAGTAGTTTGAAGGATAGCTCATTCTGACACCCGAGGAGCCTTCCCAGAAAGTCTTAGGGGACCTCAGACTTTGTTCTTTTCTTTTCAGTGAAGTTGCCTCCATGAGGCTGGGAGGCTCTTCGAGATGACTTAGGACACTCTGGGTAACAGCGCTGGTAGAGAGTAGTTGGAGGACTTTGCCAGGCAGATGAGGTTTCTCCAGACAAACCTCACTCCTGTGCACGTCGTCATATCACTGTGCTTCCCGAGTGCTGCTCCAGTGCCAGGTGCTTTATGTCAGAGCTGGGTCTTGTTATCTGCACCTCAGTGTGGGGCCTGGGGAGCAGAGGAGTGTTTTCCTTGCCCACAGTCT
Organism: Carollia perspicillata; assembly: GCA_004027735.1. NCBI lineage: Eukaryota > Metazoa > Chordata > Mammalia > Chiroptera > Phyllostomidae > Carollia > Carollia perspicillata. Next base: position 5,478 of record PVKM010005972.1, on the reverse strand, counting down.
TTCTGGGTATGCGGCACCTGCCCTTCCCAGTCAGCCTCTAGAAAGCCATCAGGGCTTGAGAAAGCTCAGCACTGTACCAGGGGGCACACGCATAGTTAGAGACACCCCCTTCCTGAGAAGCCGATAAGGCACAGTAAGGGCTGTATGGCCCACGCTGGCCAGCACTCGCTACTGTTCCCACCCTCCATTCTGTGTCAGTGCCCCAGGCACTAGCTCCTACTATGAGAGGCAGCCTGGATGGTGGGCTGGGACAACAGCTCCTGCCAGCCCTGCACATCCCACTGTGCAAGCAGAAACAGCCTCTTTCAGGACGTCCACCCAGAGAAGGGTCAAATGAGGATGAATGGAATTGTCACTTTTGATAGCTATGAGTCACTGCTTGTCGACTCTAGGTGTGATGGCGAACATATGCACATGATTTCATCTTCTGAAACACTCTCTATAACCCTAAAATGACCAGTAGGTTGTTATGTGTGCCTCGATAGGATGCAGCAAGCTTTTTGAGTGGCCCAAATTCATGGCAAGTGGTCCATCTCCCACAAGGTGCTCCAGGACCAGCCAATTTGGGGACGGCTGTGTATGGTCTGCATTAACACTCCAGTTGGAATGGCACAGTGCACACAAGGCTTGCAGCCTTGTCACTGGAAATTCTAGGCCCCAAGTACTACTGGTGTGATGGGCATCACTGCCCCTAATTGGTGACCATGTCACAGAGCTGCGGGCTGACACTCACCTCAGAAAAGCCAGAGCAGAAATGATTGAGACCCACAGCCGTTCGGAGCTGGAGCCGTGGCCTCATCATATTCGTGGGCCCTCCTGCCCCACATGCTGAGAGTTCACCTATGTGCCAGGAACTCGTGTGGTGTGGCTGTATTCTCAATCAAACCCTGACATGGATCCTGCTAATTTTCATTTAGGGTCATCGAATTTTCGTGATCTTTAATAATATTTTAATAATTACTAATCACAATTTAATGGACTCTAGACAGATGAAGAAAATAATCTGTAGAATTGTACTTCCATTTAAATTGTGATGCACTTTAAAATTTGTAATTCAATAAAGTTTCTTGTTATTAAATAAAAGGAATTGTACTTCCAGTAATAACCCGGAAGGAGCTATATACTGCTTTTCAGGAGCCAACACTCAAGAGCCATGACACAGTCAGAGAAGGGCCCTGGGAAGCTCTCAGAAAGGTTGGCTGTTACTTCTAGCCCCAGCACTTGGAATATCCCCAGTTCACAGATGAGGAAACCATGGCTTGGAGGATAAACAGTATAAATTGCTCATGTTCCATACAAGTAAGCATCAGAGCTGGAATTCGGGTCCAAAACACCTGCCTGAGTCTCTCCCTCAGCCTTGGTTTCCCATGCACAGGATTGGTTATATGGTTTGAAAGTGCAGCTCTGACACTTGGGCTGTTTGGGAGAAGGGAATTGTGTGGTCATTCTCCTTGGCAGGCCCTTGAGCAGAGGGCCTGTGAGGTCACTGTTGATGGAACAGGGAGGCTGCCACGTGGCCCCTGGGAGAGTGGCTGGACATCAGGAGAGTCACCACCTGCTCACCTCCAAAAGGTGTTCTGAGGAGAGTCCCTAGGCCTCTTGGCTTCAGCTTCTGCCCCCTAAGCCCACCCACAAGCAGTTCAGGGCTCAGTGTACCATCCTGATCATAATCGGTCAAGACAATGAGGGTGGCTTTCCGTGGAACCAGAAATGTTGCTTACACAAATGAGTAAGCGAAGGAGTTCAGTGGAACAGACTGGAATGAACAAATGGATGAACCCAGGCCTATGGGGGGCAAGAAGCCTGGTGCTTGGTATGCTGTGGGCCTTCCCAGAAATTCCTCCACTCAGGCAGGCACCAGTGTCATTAGAATTATTCAACACAGCTGTCTGCTGATAACTTGGCTTTGGGAGCTCTAGTTCTTTAAAGACAACTTTAAAGGAGAGGGCACCAGTCCATCTAACTCAGCAAACTCCAGTGCAGGGCTAGGGATGCCAAAATCATTCTGATAGAGTCCTCCCTTTGGGAGACACGAAGGCCCAGAGCATGGTGGGTTTCCATAGGGGCACATGGCCGGGAACAGGATAGGGAGAGTGGCCATCTTGAGGAAGAGTCAGGGCAAACTTCCCAAAGGATGTGCTGTCCAAGCAGGGATGAGGAGAGAAGGGGAGAAGGACACAGGTGGAGAAGGGTGGAATCAGATATGCGATGTTCTCTAAACCCTGTGGCCAATGGGAAAAGCCATGGGATGAGGAGTGCAGGTCCAGCCCCTGCTGCCTGTGCTGAGCTCCATTTTTTGTGCCAATACCATGGATGTGGGAATTCTCACTTTGCCCTCTCCTAGGGCCTCATTACTCTCACCCTTACCATTCTTCAAGCCCACTCCAGACGCCCTCCTCTGTGGAGGTGCCTGGTGGTCCTCTCTGGCCCTGCAGCATTGTCTAGAGCAATGCTGTGTGGGGAAGAGGCCTGGGCTGGGAAGGCAGGGAACACCTCTGTTTAATCCACTTTGTCCAATTCTGCAGGGAAAGAAACCGAGACCCTTGCTCACAGCTACACAACTAGTAAGAACCCAGAGTCTCTCTCTGCCTCTTCAGTACCCAGGAGTATGGTGCAGTGGCCACCAGAAGCAAGGGACACAGAGGCGTTGCCATTTGGTTCTACTGTCAGAGTACTTTCAGTCCTCTTTCATAGGTCTCAGGTTGAGACAGTCCATTTCAGAGCCCTTGAACCAAAACAGTGGATATACAGCATCACTTTTGTGTGCCAGGAGTCACAGAGGTGTCTCGAGCCTCCACTATCTGTCTTCCATCAGCTGTTTATTGGACCCTTAAGGTGCCAGGGGAAATGGAGCCTCAGCCAGGGGAGGGAGGTCCTGAACCTTGGCTGTGGAAAGAGAACCCTGGGCCCTGCCTTGGCTCGAGCACTCAGCAGGGCAGCACCACCCCTTCTGCATCACTGTGCCTGGCATTGGTTTAGGAGGGTTGGCAGGCCAGGCCAGGGCTGGCCCAGTTCCTTGGAGGGTCACCCAGCTCAGCACAGGGATTGGCCTCCAGAGTCAGGTAGCCCATGCCCCTCACTCTGCCACAGCCCTTTCTGATCTTAGCAGGTCATTTCCCACTCAGAACTTTAGCCCCTCAGTGCTAACATGGGATGAGTAATTCTGATTTCCAGGGAGGGAGTTAGGCTTAGATCACATAATCATAATCCCTGCCCACAGTGTCTTTCCCAGGGTAGGGGGTCTATGAATGGTGGCTAGGGTTGTGCATTGTTTTCATCCACCAGACACACATCCTCACCTGGGGTAGCATGTGTCCACTGAGGTTTATCCTGAGATGTCTCTCCTTGGTTTGTAGATGGTTGTCTTCTCCTTCTGTCCTCACATGGTCCTACCTGTTTGTGTGTACATGCGTATGTCTTAATCTCCTCTTCTTATAAGGACACTAATCCTACTGGATTAGGCCCACTCCAGTGATCTCATTTCACCTAATTACCTTTTGAAAGGTCCTGTCTCCAAATACAGTCACATCTGAGGTATAAGAGGTGAGGACTCCAACATAGGAATTTGAGAAGGGACCTAATTCAGCCACTAGCAGTTGAGAAGATGGATGGTCAGCAGACCATCTCTCAAGATTTGTATTCTGGCAAACCACATCAAGCTGTGCAGGGAATATGTGAAGTGCCAGGAGAGTTTATAGCACAACCCCCACTGAGTCAGGGGAAAGAAAGGCTTCCCCAGGCATTAGCCTTGCACCCAGCCCTAGAGAATGAGTAGGAGCCCTGCAGGGAAAGGAGCAATCTGAGCAGAGCTCTGAGGCAAAGAGCAGCACCTGTCAGGGACAGCTAGGCCCAGGGAGCCAGCAGATAATGGGGCCTCAGACTGACAGGGGCCACGTCATGGGGCCTGGTGAGCTGAAGGAAGATGTTTGTCCCTATCCCAAGTGCAAAGAGGAGCTGTTGGAGAGCCTGTAACAGGCTTATGTACAAAGATGACTTGATCTACTTACTGTGTGCTGGTGCCTAGAAGCATAGCCCTTCCAGACAGGCAACTGACTCAGACCACCCCATTCTAGTGGACAGCCACCATTCACTTCCAGGTGGATGTTGTGGGCAGCAACGTGGCCAGAGTATGATCAGATCTCCAGTTTTTCAAGAGAGACTGGGAAACTATTTTTACATGAAATCTTCCAGTTGTCAAATGTGGGCCACTGGGCCTGGCCTGCTAATGCCAGGTCCTTGACATGTAGTCTCCTGCTCCTGCTATATCTTCCCATTTTCCTGAAAGGCACACTGAGGCTCTGAGGAGCTGGATGACTGGCCCAGTGGACCACAAAGGCCCCAGGAGGAACTGGGCCTCTCTTGTGGACACCATTCAACTGAGAGGCTTCTGGAAAGTCCAGCAAAGAGAATTAAAACTCCTCGTGTTGTCAAAGGGAGGGCCCACAGGAGCCCTGAGATTGTGGGTGTTGTATTCCCATAAACAGTCCTTAGGACAAGGGCTTTTAGGCTACATGTTCTCTATGGGGTTTGCAATGAAATTGGTTTTTCTTTTCTTTAAAAATGTATTCTCTTGCACCCACCCACCCATCCAGTTGTAACTGTACACTCTATTTCGGCAACCTGTCCTTGGGATTTCATTTGAGTTCTTAGCCAGCTGCCAGGACCATATTGACTTTTATTGAAAGATGTTGGCAGAGCTGGGGGTGTACCCACTCAGCATTTTCTGCCTGCTGTGGAAGGTTGGAAACAGGATATTTTCAAATAACATGAGCTTCAGAGTCTGCCAGACATGAGGTGGAATCCTGAAACTTTTTTTAATGCTTACCCGGGGACATGTGTATTGAATTTAGATAGAAGAAATGAGGGTGGAGAGGAGAGAGAAACATCGATGTGAGAGAGGAACATTGGTGGGTTGCCTCCCATACACACCCTGACCAGGGATTTTTTTAAGTGTATTTTATTGATTATGCTATTACAGCTTTCCCAATTTTCCCTTTATCCCCCCTTCACCCTGCACCCCCCAACCCTCCAGCATGCACCCGCCTTAGTTCATGTCTGTGGATTGTACCTATAAGTTTTTTGAGTCCTCTGTTTCCTATACCATTTTTATCTCTCCCTGTCTATTTGATGCCTACCAATTATGCTTCTTCCCTGTACCTTTTTGTCCCAATTCCTGCCTGCCCCCTCCCCACTGAAATCCCTCCTTGTGATGTTGATTTCTCTGATTCTGTTCTGTTGTAGGTGTTTGCTTAGTTTTTGTTTTTGTCGTTTTTCTTTTTTTAAGGTTCATTTGTTGATAGTTGTGAGTTTGTTGTCATTTTACTGTTCATAGTTTTTGATCTTCTTCAATTTCTTAGATAAGTCCCTTTAACATTTCATATAATAAGGGCTTGGTGATGATGAACTCCTTTAACTTGATCTTATCTGGGAAGCACTTTATCTGCCCTTCCATTCTAAATGAAAGCTTTGCTGGATAGA
>PVKM010005971.1:0-45764 GCA_004027735.1 Carollia perspicillata | reverse complement strand
AGATGTTAGTGCTAGAGTTTTGTGAGCTTGCAGAGTCAGTGCAGACCTGATTAGAACCTTGCTTCTAGTTCGCCCCCACCACAGCCAAACCACTCAGTACCACTGTGGTTATTGTGGTTCCTGGACCTTCCCCATGCTGCTGGGGATCTGGCAGGCGCAGGTGGTCTTGTTACAGTGGCTCATGGGAGAATTGGCAATACAGATGTCTGTAATGACTGTAAAATAGTCATGCCTCCGAAGCTTGGTGAAGTGCACAGGAGTGCTTAAGCCTATTTAATGTTTAATTCGCTACTCTCCACTTTTTATAAACCTTAATATGTGTTTCTTTGTTGGTCAGCTGCTTATGTTTTTTATTGCTGGCAATGGGTGTTCAAAGCATTTTCAATTCCAACTTTCATTTTTTTCTAATCAATGAATTTAGGGATTATACAAGTAAATGTTTGAAAGTATATGTTTGATGAAAGTATGGGCTCAGGAAAGATCTAAGGATTCTTTCAGTAAGAAAATACAAGTCTTTAGATTTTTTATTCTTTAATACATACCACAGAGAACATCTTGGTGACAGTGTAGCATTGGCTGTGTTTTTTTGTTTGTTTTTTTGCTTATGTTAATGTTGGGAGTACTTTCACCCTTTTTTCCCCCTAAACTCTGGTCATTCTTGGATTTGTTCATCAGATTCTTATATAATTAACTTTTAAATACTTACCTTTATTATCTTATTGAGTCTGTTTCAGCCTGTAGAATTTTCTAAAGAATTGTCATTTCTTAGTGTACTCTCCCTCTCAGGAGCACACCATCGCCTTCATTCCCTCTCAGGTGTGCATCTCCTCAAGGGTCCCCACAAGACTTGCAACCAGGGGAGCGGTGGATAGCAACAGCTCTTCCTGGGCTAACCCCCTGAACCTGTTTCCAGGGCCCCCTTTTCTCTGCATCTCAGCGGCCAAAGCAGCCCTGCCTAGGCTCTTGTGTCTTGTATCCTAAGCCCTTCCTTTTTTCACTGTCCCCAGCTTTAATAAACGTACTCTCAAAAATAAAAAAAAGACTTGTTTTCTTGTTTTGACTCTCTTGGCTTTGTGTCTTCAAATTTCTTAAGGATATATTCTAAGTTATAGATAAAGATACGTTTTATTTGTTGAAGCGGTAAGGCCAGAAACACCTGTGGTTAGGAAATTTTGCTGGTTGACTCTGGTCTTAGATCAGTCAAACATCAGGACTAGATCGGCTTCATGCTGAGGAGCCAGGGGCTCTGCAGCTGGATCGCCTGAATGGAAGCTCTGGCTTCACCACTTAACTTCTCAGCGACTTTAGGCAAAAGTAAGCACTTCTGGAGTTCCAGCCCAAAAAAGACTGGAACGTTTTCTAGCTAGCACCATTTAACCAGTGAATTTTGTGTTTTATTTATAGGGACACTCCAAAAAGAGTGTAAGATGCCTGCAATATTTTAATATCTATAGTTCTCTCACAAAGAAAATGTTCATATTCTTAGCATCTCCATGATTGCACCTGGATCCCTAAGTTCTTTAAAGAATATGTTAATCCTTTTTTGAGATTCTGACTTATCTGTATCAGGCCCGTTTGTTATTTATGGAATCTGCCTCTTCAAGATTAGATACAGTATTCATTGGTGGTCACCTTTTTCATGGTTCTTCATGGTTTCTTGGAAGTAATTGTCTCAGAGTTCAAGTTATTCTAAAGTGTTTCCTACCTTTTACCCCAGGGTCCTGGAATGTAATGAATTATGTTAAGAGACTTGGATTTCATTAAAGTGTGGTGTTCACATTATTCCTGGCCTGATTTAGACTTTTCTCTATTCTGTAGAGAAAACAAAAGCAGACTAGATTCTGACCTTAGATGCTTTCTCAGTCTTACACACTCTTCCCTTGACTTCCATTTTAAGATGTTAGACTAAGTGGCAGTTTTTCCCTCTTAGAACTTACAGAAAATATATACTTAAATATAAAACATAGAATAGTCTATCATCTGTGTAATAAGGATGTGTATATTATGTTACATATTTGTTGCATTAATATATAAAGACGTAATGGTAGGATAAAAAGGAGATGAGATGGGGAGAGATGAAGAGACATGAGGGGTTGAGGTGAAGTGTAGAGATACAGAGCTGCACTGTTCCATAGGCAGCCACAGGCCATATGTATTATTTAAGTTAATTAAAATTGAATAAAATGTAAATTCTCAGCTATATTTCGAATGCTCAGTAGTCTTGTGTGGCTCTTGGCTACTGTGTTGAGTAGTACAAATATAGGACATTACCACATTCATAGTAAATTCTATTCATAATGATTGATAAAGATTTCTTAAAAGTTAGGTGTAAATACAATAGCTATATAGGAAATGAAATTATATTTACTATGTGAGATGTATGTAACTGCTCTAATAAGAGAAAGAGTGCTGTGGGTCCCTCCAGATGGCTGTATTCTTAGACAATGGGTTACTGACAAGTGAATGGAAAGAAATCCCATCCTGCCATGTACCTTCTGAAAGGTGGGGGCACTTACTCAAATGCTCTGTGCCCACAAGTGGAACACCCTGAAGTGGGAGGCTGGAACAACACACAGTGACTAAGGGTACAGCAGTAGAAACAGGGTCAACCCCTGTGCATTCCTCCTCCTCGGGCCAGGTAGCAGTGATGAGCAGTCTGTCTGCGGCTGGGTGCAGAGGAAACATGCAGTGTGCCCTCCAGGCTGGTGAGGCCCAGCAGTGATGATGATCATCTGTATCTGGAAACCAGTTGCTGGTCTGATCTGTGTTGGATCCTGTCCATGCAAGCAGGTAGTGCATACAGTCAGTCACTAGTTACATGAAGTTAACATCCCTGGAACCACCATGCACTTTCAGAAAGTTAATACATAAGACAGCACACTCAGAAGGAAGAACTTTTCCCCTAGAAAATAGATCGTATAAAAAACCAGTGAAGTAATGTAAGCTATTGAAAAAATGCCTAAATACCTGGAGATCTCAACCCTAATGAGTGTCCATGAGAAAACATGGTGTCCTCAGAGCCACGTTATGAAAAGCTTTGTACTTTTATTCGTTTCAATAACAGTTTATGCTCGATTATTACTTTGGATTAGTTTCCATTGTATAGCCCTATACTTTAATTTTTTTTTAATCATCACCTGAGGACATGCTTATTGATTTTTGAGAGAGGGAGAAAAACATCGACTGGTTGCCTCATATATGCCGTGAGTGGGGACAGTACCTGCAAGCCAAGTATGTGTCCTGACTGCAGTAGAACCGGTGACCTTTTGGTTTACAGGAGGATTCTCCAACCGAGTGAGTCACGTAGGTGAGGGCTGTACTTTTACTCTGATGAACAAAGGAATGTCTGGAGGTCTAGGCTGTAACGGAGGAAGCAGTGTAAGCAGTGGCATCAAAGCCGTAATGGCCATAAAATGAGAGCAGATGAGGTGCATTTGAGATTTTGGGAAACAGTGTGCTGACGAAGTTTAAACAGTATAGTAAGTCAGTTTTCCATCTTTGCACATGATGCGTTTCTAGAACAATGAAAAGAAATACCGAATTTTAGCAACAAAATCATATATGGAACAATTTTTCCCCAGAGAGACTTTATTTACAAAATTCCTTACTGTAGTTATTGATGATTTTTAAGCCCTTCTGTGATGAGATGTATAATTAGGACATATTTTTTTTTTATTTCATTTATTTTTAGGGGAAGAGAGGGAGGGAATCATCAATGTGCCTTGCATGTCCCCCACTGGGGACCTGGCTTGTGACTCAGGCATGTTCCCTGACTGGAAATCGTACTGGCAACCCCTTGGTTTGTAGGCCAGCGTTCAATCCACTGAGCCACACCAGCCAGGGTGACATAGTTAACTATAAACAATGTAATTTTAAAATAACATCCCTCTCTTGGATAAATAGGAATAATGTTTAGTAGGAGGTACTGATCTTCAAGATGAGAATGGAGTTTTTAGTGAATTGAACTGGAGATTGTAATGCTAATTTTGGTAGCAGCCCTGTCAATTAAATCTGTCAAGCAAAAGATCTGTAATGAAATCTTGTGTTTTTCTCATGAAATGAACAGAAACAATACTCTTGTATTTGGGTTGCTGAAAATTTTTTTGCATTTGGAATACTGGAATTTTTTGATGCTGAATCCCATCCAGTTTAGAGTTACAGTCACAGTCTGTTCTCATTTTTCTTTGGTAGGGAACATACAGTCTGCCAGTTGATGTCTAAGGGAGTATGTGAGTGAACCTAAACATTTGCCACTCTTAGCATGTCCGATTTCTGCCCCTGTTACCACAAATACCAGCACAGACTGCTGTACAAAACTGAAATGCTCACTGCAGCAGCATCATGGGGTAGCTTTGACCCGTTTGCTGACGAGTATGTGACAACCTGAATGTGGTGTCCAAAAAAAAAGCTGTTTAGGATTATCTGTATATAGTGTATATACATAGTGTATATTAGATACATTGGTACACAATGGATATACATTTCACACAAGATGAACTTTGCGTGATAGTTGGAGATATCCTGTAGATAATGCAGAACTGAAAATTTCGTAGTACAGTTGTAAATGAGAATGTTAAGAGTTTCCTTTGACCATAGGACACAGGATGTAACCAGGGGACAAAAAGTAAAGGGGAGGAAATGGACAGAAGGGAAACTGGGAAAAGGAAGGAAGGATGGCTCTCTCCATGCCTGACCAAATTTACTGTTGTGTCCCCATCTAGCAGCTGGCATTACCTTATTTTTCAGACTATAAGCTGCAACCCCCAATTTGGGAGGAATAATGGTAGTTAATGCTGCTGTTGAGTTCTGTTTACATTTACATTGGTGAAATATTTATGTTATAAAATATATTACCACGTATTTTTCCTTCAAAAAATTTTCCCCTATTTTCCTCTAAAATCTAGGTGTGTCTTATGGTCTGAAAAATACGGTATGTCAGATGACTCCTTTTTCTCAACTACCTATCTACCTAGACGTGTCTTGAGAATTTATCATCCTCAGGGAGGAGCAGAGTATCTGGATTCCTAGTCCTAGTAAGGTGTCTTGAATTCTAGGATGTCAGCTTGGGCTCTCCTACCAGATTTTATTCTATAGCAATCCCATTTTATTGCCTCTTTCTGACTAATCATTGAGTACCATATCCCCTATTTGAGCTTGTGTAGCAAAAGTGAAAAAACAAAAAAACTGTTCATCAAGAAACTGCTTTTGGAGCCCCCACTAGCTTCTTAGTTTCTAGATTCTTAGAATTCTTCAGTCTCTTGGATAAAATCTCCCAATACTACATACAGGAAGTACTTCCATACATTATATGGATGAAAAATTACCACTGCTTTATACCTATTCTGAAACCTGGCCATTGTACTTCATAGTAGGAGAGAATTTAAAATTTATGTCATAAAGTAGTAACTAGTACTTAGTGTTTACTCTGTGCCACAGTAGTGCTCTAAGTACTAATTTTATCTTTATTTGCCACTCTGAGAGGTGGATATTATTATACATCTTTTAAGAATGAGAACAGAGGCACAGAAATATTAATAGATTCAAAGGAAATTTGAAAAAATTAAAATGAATGCATTAAACCATCACTTAGCTCCCTGATAACATTTTGATATATTTCCTTTAGTCTTTTTAAAAGAAGAAAAGTCATGCATTAGAAACATTTCGAATAGTTACTATAAGTATTTAAGAACTGTTGGAGTCATACCAGATGTACAGATCTAGATCCTACTTGGATCTCTATCTTGGCTAGTCTTCTGTGAGTGTGGAGTATGGACTAGAATAACGAACTGGGAATTAGGTTCTAGAACTTACTGTGTGAACTTGAAGAAATTGTAGCAACAAGCCCATTTTTTCATCTTCCAAATGTAGGTATTAAACCTAATTTATATCTGCATAAGCTCTAAAATTAACTTTTTCCCTGTTTCTTCTAGTTGGGAACTTCTAAGTGCTTTACTTGAGCTTATGAAAGCAATATGCAGAGTTTAAAATTTTCCTTGCCTTTCCCTCCCAAACTCTACCTACATAAAAACAATCCATGTTTATAATGGGTAACTGAAAAAGCAAAACAAAAAACCACTCAAGTTTACCTTAATCACTGAAAACAACCATTAATATTTGGGTATATTTTGTTCCATACTGTTTTGTTGTTTTATATAGTCCTATACACTCAATTTTTATCATTTAAAAAATGTTTTTTAACATTGTAGCTAGCCAGCATTTATTGTATCTTTTGTTTCCTTTATTTACTTATTGGACCTATTGAAGGAAGTAAGTATATGTGACAGATTAGTGGAGGATATTTACTGTCAAGAATTTTGGACATTATTTAATAAAAGCTCTTAAGCCTCTAGTGTAGTTCCTTCAGGCTGACATTTTAATTTATTGGAGGGGAGAATATTATTGGTAACTGTACCATGTAATTTATCTGCTCATCACTTTTGAAGTAAGATTTGTGTCAGAACTACAAATTGTCTTTTTTAAAATATTTTATTTATTTACTTTTAGAGAGGGGAAAGGGAATGAGAAACATCAATGTGTGGTTGCCTCTCATGTGTCCCCTACTGGGAACTGGCCTGCAACCCAGGCATGTGCCCCGACTGGGAATCGAACTGGTGACCTTTTGCTTCACAGGTCTGTGCTCAATCCACTGAGCTACACCAGCCAGGGCCAAATTGTCTTTTTATATCAGCACACACCAGGTTTGTTCAAGCAAAATGTGAACCTTTTAGGTAGTTACACCAATCAAAACTTTAAGAAGAGCTTTATGTCATCTGTCAGGCTTAACTTACTAAAGCAAGTGTTCTTTGTAAAGCATTTCTCAGATCTGGTTTTGTTTAGACCAGGTTATGGAGAAAGTTACTGCTTCAAACAAAGCCTGTTTTATTCTTGGGATCTTTCTAAGATCCAGTCATCTTATGCCAGTATAAAGTAAATTGGGCAGTTTTTAGTATTAATGAGCTTCATACAATTTAAACGAGATAATGTTACAATAATACAATAAAGTGAGCAAATACTAAGGCAGCTTCAGTAAAGTTGATAAATTTTGATAAATTATTAGATGCTAGACCTATTATACTACAACAGTATGTTTAAAATTCTAATTCCTAACGAGATTTTAGTTACCTTTGACTTGGGAATATGTATAGGTAAATGTTTGTTTGACTTTAAGATGTGTATGTGTGTTCATGAAGCATCAGAAAGATTATTGATAAGAGAAGACTGTGGGCATTCTTTTTTTTTTTTTAGATTTATTTCTTTTTAGAGAGAGAGAGGAAGGGAGGGAGAAAGGGAGGGAAACATCAATGTGTGGCTGCCTCTCCTGTGCCCCCTTCTGGGGACCTGGCCTGCACCCCAGGCATGTGCCCTGACTGGGAATTGAACCAGTGACTCCTTGGTTTGCTGGCCGGCGCTCAAAGCTATTGAGCCATACCAGTCAGAGTGACCATGGGCATTCTTAACCTTTGAATTGCAACAGCTCTCAGGAACGCACATATGCACATGTTCAGTTGAACTAGGGCTGTCTCTGATACTATGGCTCACAGATTGACCTATTGGTTCATAACTAGTGCAAATAGAATTGGATCAGTGTTGTCTTCTTTTTTTGCTTAAAAACTTCCCACTGTCAGTTACTACATTTAGATTCAACTAACTGCATCAGTGTGGTCAGGACTCAACTAGACATCACTTCACAGGAGAAAGCATTGGTCATTTAGCTTTTAGCATGGTGACATAGCTGGTATAAATAGTGTAAAGCTATCATAGGTGTTCATTGAATGCTGGTTAAACCACAGCTGGATTTCCATATTCAACTCTGAATTCCACATTAGTCAAAGGAATCAACTTAACCATGGTGTATCCAGAGGCAAGGGCCAGGATGGCAAACGGAGTGGCAACAGAATGCCTTGAAGAGCAGTTAAAGGAAGTGGGGATATTGGAGATCGGACTTGGGGATAGTCATAAGTTATGTGCTCTCTGTCTTCAGATTCTTTGGAAGCTATCAGAATCGGAGGTCAGAGTACATAAGGGCAGAAGGAACAGTGGATGTATTACATGTGACAAGACCATTCTGCCAGTTAGAACTGCCTAATGTGAAGGACTATTTAAGAAAGTAATGAGTTTCAGCCTTTTGACATTTATTTCTATAGCAAAACTTAAACAGCCCAAATCCTCACAGATTAACGTAAAACCTCACAGGACCTATTTACCTCAGTTCCTATAACCTGACAATCCTTTTCAGCCTTTGAAAAAATTACAATGCATACTATAAAAAGCAAGAAACAGCCTGAAGATATTTTTTATGTGAAAAAGACTTGTGTGGCACAAAGTTTGGAATTATCAGACCAGAATCTAAAATAACTGATGAATATGTTAACTCTAAGGTAAAAGTAGACCCCATTGCAAAACCAGACAATCAAATGCTAAAAATTAAACACCAACAAATGAAGAGTACCTTTGATGGTCACCTCAGTAGATTGGACACTGCTGAGGAAGATCTCAATGAGCTTCACGATAGGTTAGTAGAAACTTCCCAAACTGAAATGCAAAAAAGAAGAACAAAACCCCCCCTAGAACATTAAAGAAATGTGGGACCGTTTGGAAAGGTGTAGCACACAGGTACTTGGAATACCAGGAGAACACGTGAAACAGAAGAAATACTTGAAATAACAATGGTCAAGCATTTCCAAAATTAATGACAACGTCAAACCACCAATTGAGAGACTCAAAACAAACACTAGGCAGGATACCAAAAAATCATCAGTCTACTCTTAAGGCATATTCAAAGTGCAGAAAACCAAAAACAAAGTGAAAAGCTTGAAGGAAGCCAGAGGGGGGAAAAAAACATCTTGCCTACAGGATAAAAATTACAGTGGACTTACCAGCAGGACTATGCGAGTAAGAAGACTGGGGCGAAGAGTGTTGAATGAAAACCACCAACCTAGAATTCTACAATATGTCCACTCATAAATAGGAATAGAATACTGAGTTATTGTTGGAGGTAGTCAAGAAGAGGTTCAGTGACAAGAATATTAGGATTAATGTTTGCCTAACTGTATTCCTTCCATAAACTATTAGCTCTCAGAGATGGTAATGTTTATTTCAGTGATTTTTGAGGAATGTTACAAACTAGATCCCACTCTTGCAGCTTCCCTCTGGATATGAGCACATTGAAGATGGGAGCAGGGATGTAGCAAAGAAACTTATTTTTGCCCCGAAACAGCCAAGAACCTCTAATGGCCTGTGGAATGTGTTTCATGGGCCACCCAATTTGGGAAACACCAGTCTAGCTGACCTTTATGACCCTGAGATGGTGTGATTCTTTAGTAACTGGATAATGTATGCTAAAGGAGTGAGGGTTAAAGGCCACACAAAAAATGAAAGCAATTTAAGGACAGTACCGTGAAAGTAGAAATGTAAATTTTGATTGTTCCAGGATTCCATGTAGAATATCACATTACATTTATTTGTCATTCCTTCTTAGACTTCATGGCTGTGGCACTTAATACTTTCCATGTGTTCTATGATCTTGAAAATTATGGGAATATGTCTCAGGGATTTTGTAGCATGTCCTGCAATTAAGATTTGTGTGATGTTTTTCTCATTGACTGGAGTTACGTGTTTTGGGAAGGAATCCCAGTGGGAAAGTGCCATTTTCATCACATTTTGTTAAGGGTGCATTCTATCAACATGACTTACCAGTGTTGACGTTCCCTTGGTCCCTGTCTGAGGTAGTGTTTGTCAGCTTCTCTACTGTACAGTTCGTCTTTTGTCCCCTCTTCATACTCTGGAAACTACGTTGCCATGAGCAGTTCACATGTAAGGCATGGAAACCCATGGAATTTTCAAATATGAAATTTTTTAAGTGAAACTTTCAAATATCAAATTATAATCAATCTTTTATCTAATTCTCTTACAAGTATTTGGAGAGGAGATACTCTAAATTGGTTTGAGGATAACAACTGAGTTATTCAGGTAATGGGTGTAAACAGTATTGTTCTCAACAGATTGGATTATACTCACAGCACCCAAAGTATCTGTTGAGAAAGCTAGTATTTTCCCAAGGAAAAAATGTTCAAATTTTCCAAATATATACTCACTACTTTTTTCTGGGTTTTTTTTTTTCTTCATTTCTTAACACTGGGAACATTTCTGCATTCTTCCCTTAGCCTGCTTCTCTTCCTTCCTGTGTGATTCCCAACCAGGGAAGGAGGGAGGGAACTCACCATCCTCTTGTGCACATTGGAGTCATGGATGTGGTGTGCTATTGTGGTAACTCAGAAAATCACGTTTGATGCAAAATGCATTTTTTGAAAATACATTTCACTTTTATATACAAGTTAATTTCAAAAACAAACTAATAAACATGATCAAACAACCAAGTATATTTCTTCTGAAACTACAGAAAACAAAGTTTGACAAAATAGTGGCTGACAGTTGGTGTACAGAAAAGTGGGGTAAGGAGAAAGCAAGACGGTTGAAAATGAAGGAGAAACACGGCCAAATTGGTTCATACACATATCAGGGTTTTAGATAGACTGCTCATGATAAATTCCATGCTTTTATTTCCACCCCAGAATGCTAGAACCACATTTCCAAGTGCCTGGAAGTCCTAGGAATAACTCAGTTTCCATGCTGGGAGCCACTGTTTCCAAATGAGTTTCTCCTATCTTTGCTATCCCGGATAATAGCACCTCCATTTGATCATTCATTGAGCCTGAAGCCTCTTCACATAACCACAACCAAGTCCTACTGATTTTTCTTGCTGTACATTGTTTTTGTCTTTTGAGTGAAGGTATTAGTAGATACAGTATAGTTTATGAAGTGTTCTATTACTCCTCTCTCACTTTGGGCTGTACTCGTTTCTTAGTTGAAATAAACTAGCTGGGTTTCTTCCTAAGGTATATTCTATATTAGAGCCACATTAATCCTCTCACGACTTAAATGTGACCATATTTGGTAAGGAAATTTACTTTGCACTGTGCACTATGGTAATAGTGTGTTGCCATACACATACTGTTCTCTCTGCCATTTTGTCTTGCTGTTGCATTGGCCTGTTGTGTTCTTCCCTCTTCTCACCTTTGAAACCCTTCCCTGATCCCCACCCTCCAATTTTTGTAGGTCATAGAAAGCAGTTTTTGCTTCTGATGGAACACGGCATATTTATAATAATTTGCTTGCCCATTCAATTGCATATTCTGTGTAAGGACTATGATTCTTTATATTTCCAGCACAGTGATTGGCACATACTATAATCAATGCTCACCTTTGTTGACTGATGCATGAAGTCAGTTGAGACCTTTGAGTTCAATATCAAATAACAGAGGATGCTATATTTTAAGAATGTAAAAAACACACAGTAAAACTAGACTTTCAGGTCAGAAGACTCAAACTGACATAAAAAATGTTGGTATGTGAATAAAGAGGTGCTACGTTACATGCAGGTGATCTGTGGAAAGCAGTTATAAACTTTATTCGGAATTGCTTTTTTGACCCTCTTGCCCATCACATGCTCATCACTGGGACCATAATACTTGCATTAACAGATGTCAAGTTGATCTTTCCAGAAAACCCAGTTAGGGTTGGATGGAGAGTATTGTTTGAGCTTGGTATTTACTGCATCTGGAAAGACCAGTTCATTTTCTCCTTTATCCATGTGAGTCTTATTTTTAAAGTAGCAGAACTTGGAATCTATTTTCCCATTATAAAAAATACTATTTGTGGTACTTCAGTTCTCAGACTAACTCACAAAGCCTTCCCCCCACCCCTTTTAACAGTTTTATTGAGGTGTAATTCACTTACCATGTAACTTGCCCACTTAAAGTAGACATTTTTTTTCTTCAGTGCATTCACAGGATTTTGCAACCATCACTACAATCTAGTAATTTTAGAATATTTTTGTCTACCCTAAAGGAAACCTTACTTGTTTCTACACCACCCTACCTCAAGCCCTAAGTCACATGTCTGTTTCTGTAAATTTTTCTGTTCTGGACATTTGATATAAATGGAACCACACAGTATATATGGTCTATTTGGCTTATTTTGTTCAGTATAATGTTTTCAGGGGTCTTCCATGTTACAGCATATCAGTACTTCATTTCTTTTTATGGCCAAATAATATTACATTGTAGGGATATACCACAGTTTGTTTCTCTCTTATCAGTTGGTGGATATCGGGATTTTTTCCTACTTTTTGGTCCTTATCAATTATATTGCTATGAACATTCATGTATGAATTTTTGTGTGGATGTACATTTTTGGTTCTCCTTTGTATATTCCTAAAAGAATTATTGGTCATATAGAACTCTGTATGACTTTTTGAGGAACCACCTAACTGTTCCCCACCTTGGTTAGACCTTTTTACATTTCTACCAGTGATGCAATTTACAATATTTAGGACTATGACTTGGATCCATCATACAGTCAGGTAGTTGCCAGGTTTCACCCAGTTTCGTCTTCAAGCTAACAAGAAGCAGTTTACCAGCTATTTATACCTCCTGTCTTTAAGATGAAAGCAGTAGAAAGCTTTTCACTGCTACTTTTGATCCTAATTTGGGAAAGTATGATTTCATAGGCTTATGAAGGACAATCTCTCTTCTCATAGGATTATTAAGAGTATTAAATGAGGCCATATTTAAATGCCTAGAATATAAGAGATTTCATAAATGACAAATTTTGTTTATGTTTACCATTTTTTTTCATGTACGTGTAGTGTGTACCAATTGGCTGGAGGCTTTTAATTGCCACATCATTTTAATTGAAGGATTATTAGAAATCTGAATCGAAGAACTGCTTATCTGGATGCTAGAAATCAGGATGGGCAATAATGACCACAGAAGACATATATGACATTTCTCAAAACACTTGGCCTCAAGAGAAGGCAGAGAATAATTGCTTTTAGCACATTTGAATAGCATCTGAGTATTTTCTGCTGACTCCAGAGTGCTTATTCAAAAATGATTCAGCTAAGAACAGTGAGATAGATGGAGATGTGTCTTCTGAGGGAGAAAGGTGCTGAATGTGGAGATGTGTAATGAGATCCAGCTGAGAAGTCTGCATCTATAGTGTGAAACACCCTGGTGTTTATCTTTTGTATGCCGCTGGGAGCTACTATGCCGGAACCTACCTGGTGTTCCGGTGTGTACCACTGGTGAAGGGGAAAAGAAAAGAGGAAAACCATGTCTTAAGATTATAGATCCCCATTGAACTATCCTATTTATACTTTGTTGAATATCGTGATAGATGAGAAATGCAGCTATGTGGAAGACATTGCAGGAATTCACACCTCCCTTAATGTGCCCAAAGTTATCCTTGACTTAATCCAGCCGTTTGTCACCTTTGCCTGCTTTGTCTGCCAGTGCCCGGTTCTGCGTGCGCCAGAACCCTTCTTCCCCTCGTTCTTGTAGAGCAGTTGGGCTATACATACTCCCACTACAGGGAATGGGCCATTCCTTGTAAAGCAAATTTGTACAATAATACGTGCTTCTATGTTGACACATGAAGTAACATTGAATGGTTGGTCTAATAATGACCATAATTTCAAAGCAGTGATAAACGTAAACAATATTTTGAGAGAGCTGTAAAACACTAATGTAATCTTGAAGCAGCTGGTGTCTATTACAGACAGATTCACAGGTGCTAATAATACTCCTGTGGTTTGTTGCCAACATTCAAAATCAAAAACTGTTAATTTTCAGTTTAGGTTTGTGCAAATAAAAATGTAATTTGTCTTATCCAAGCTGAGGAGCACCTGAAAATCTTAATATGCCGAGGTTAAGAATATCACACATGTGAAACAACAGCTTATGATTGTGGTTTTTCATAACAATAATAGAGTTTACATAGTTGCGTATTTCCAAAGCCTCTCTTTTGATCCCAAAACTCATTGTAATCATCTTTTCTGATTCAACATTAACTGAATGTAGAACTGGAATTTATGCAGAGCATTAGCTAAATAGCACTTCTCTGAACTGCCAGAATTCTAATGAAAATTTTTTGTTGTTGCAGGAATACAAGTGCAAGTTAGCCAGAGTTTCCCTGGTGCGCAAAGAACTCAGGTCCCGGATCCAGAGCCTGCCAGACTTATCTCGATTGCCCAATGTCACTGGCAGCCACATGCACCTGCCCTTTGCAGGGGACATCTACAGTGAAGATTGATGACCAGTCTCTTTCTATGGCCCAGGACTTTGCAGGAGATGGAGACAGGTTACATGGATAGTCCTGTAATGTTATTTTTGTATATTGTTGAGAGTGACACTAACAACAAAAATGACAAGTAATTTATAAAATTGTTTAAAATGTTGGTTTGTTTACTATTTTATTGGCAAGTTAACATGACTTGGTTTAAACAAAGTGATGATCTCTGTGTATTAATAAGCTCACAAATAGTGATTATTTTCAAAAGATCTTTTGTAAATTTTTTTGATCCAGGGCCTTGTGAGAAACTCCATGTTTCTATTTCTTCATGTATTTTCAAACGCTTTTCTTTATTTTCATCAGTAATCACTGTATAGTATGTAATTTCTAAAGGGTAAGAGCTAATCAGGAGTTGGTTGAGACTTGATTATGGTATAGTTAGGACTTGATTGTAGAAGAGTTTAAATGTTTCAACTTAATCTTCACCCTTCTCCCTGACCAAAATATCAGTTCTGTGCCTCTCAATACCTTTGATTCCTTATTCCTTAGAGGCCAGTAACTTAACACTAAACATGGATGTCTATTTTAGAGCCAGATCAGAGCTTAGAGAATGTTGCCACAATAGCACGATAGGGGTCCCTTCCAACTGCCAGAAGTAGAACAGAGGAGTGTTAAATAGGGACTCCCTTGATAAACTGTTAAAAACAGTTGATTAGATTAATATGGAATGCTTGGGAAATGTTATAAATTTTGACATTCTACCAAGAGGACAACTTTCATTCTGGAACTGATTTCTGTCTGTCAGATCAGTCTCCTTTTAACATAAGTGATCCCTTTAACATAAAGCCATCTATGGGATTGAGAGAAACAAAATAATGATACTTTTATTATTCCCATAGCCTTTAACTTTAAAAACTATGACATTTTTAGCTCTAACATCTCAAGGACACAATGTTCATTAATGTTCAGTAAAGTAGCCTGGAACATTTGAAATGTTTCCTTAAGGTTTGGAATGACTGTATATTTGGAGATTAAGCAGTGCTGCACTACAGGGTAGATCTGGTAAATACTCTTATTTGTACATTTAGAATTACCAAAACAATGTACTTTTACCTTTTTAACCCTGTGTGTTAGAGCGGTTGCATGCTCTCCTGCTTTCTTCTTAAATCACATTGTTAAGCTATGGATTTGAACTCAGTGATGACTTAGGATAAACATTTTTTAATTAATTACTTTACATATTAGACATTTTTCTTTTCATTGTAAGCAGATTCAAATTAGATAGTGAATAAAATATATTTAAATCCCACAAGCCAGTTATGTCTCACTAGTCTGAATGGCTTCACTCTTTCTTCCTCAGTATTTGAGATTCTAGTTAAAATGAATTTATATGTGAAGGAGAATGCAAATATTTATTTTTAATAGCTAATAGTTCTGGAAACAGTGCTTTTTAACAATGTGACCTCTCTCCCAAACAGACACATATAAATGGTTCCCACTCATATACGGCTTATAGTCCAAAGTTTTTTAGTCATCTTTCGGGAGCTGGGGTACCTTTCCTCGCAGAGACGATTGTAGTTAGGTTCCCTGCACACGCTGGCACAGGACGCTCACCTGGGAAGCTGATGCACTTAACCGTGGACGTAGTTCATGTGGACGTACACTAGTGGACACATTATTAATAGTAGTTAACAGTAGATCCTGACCAGCATTTGTAACATTCTAAAAGCACTCTGAGGGAATGGTGTGCAGCAGCCAGACCCACACATTGGGGAGTGTGTCTGGTGAACCTCTGTCCATCGGTGTAGGATATGTAAGAAAAAGATTCAGCTTGGCGGGTGTGTAACAAGTGCACAATTATAAAAACCTTGTTATACCTGTTACAAAAGTGTATCATGTAAGTTTTTTTTTGTTAAAGTGAAAGCAAAAATTTGTATATTAATTTATTTTCAACATCTTGACCTATTTATGATATGCTAAAATGGTGATTATTCATTCAAACTATTTTTTTTCCATTTAAAACTAATTTATAAACTGTACTCCTGGGAGGATTTGAACTCTATTAGAAGTTTGTTGAAATATTTTCACCATTTAAGACAGACTTCTGACTTAGATACTGATTTTAATGCCAGTATCTGCTCTAAATATTTATTATAAAAAATGCATTATTTTTTTAAAGAGCTTGATGCAGTTTGTGAGAAGTGATAGTACTCAACCTGAATCCTACCCCCAGCCCCAGCCCTTGACCAGTCCTCCTCAAACCTTTGGTTGTTGGTTAATTCACTAACTGTGAACACAAATGACATGGTGTGGTTTAGAAGTTACATTTTCAGCCTTATGATACTTAACATGGTAAGCCTTAGCAGTAAATAGTCTTCTTCTCTAAAAGGTAGAGTACTTCTCAAGAATTGGAGTTAGGTGCGGGTATTGTAATACCAAATTCTAAATCATGAGCATTTTCTCCACCGTGCATGTGAGGCAAACCATGCATTTCTGAGTGCAGTTTGGCCTGGCCCCTCAAAAGAAAAGCATATCGCCACACCTGCAGTAGGGGTACTGTGGCTTGAATGGGCACCACCACTGCTTTCTCCACAAACTGCAGAGAGCTGTCTGGAGTGGCAGCTTGAACAGATTCGCTGGCATTCCCTCTGCTCCTTCCATCACTACATTAAGTAAAAGAACCACATGGGGGAACCTGGGAGTCTGAGAAAATCAGCTGTGCTCAGCAGCCAACCTCCCCTCTAGGAAAACCAGCCCAGACACAGTTTATTTTGGTACCTTTCCTCACATGCACTCTGAATCAGGGTTTTTCTATAAGAACTCCTTAAGAATCAGCAAAAGCTGGGATGACCCGGTCATCTTGGTTTGCAAAATTAAAAGAACAAAACTAGGTTGTCAGTTGTCACTGTAGATGAGCAACTCATCTGTTAGTGATTGAACTGGTTCTAAGAAATCTTTAGAACGAAAAAACTCAAATACAAATTAATTGGGAAAGTTAGAATGTCCTTTCTGAAACTTCCATTGTAGAAATTGATATTATATGAAATAACATAAGCTACTAAACTGCTTTGTATTCTATTAAGAAATAGCTCCTAAAGGTATACTCTTGTTTCATAGCTGTTGCACTATATGAAAGCTTTTTTTTTTTTAGTGTAAACCCAGTTCTCTGTGTAGAAAGGGAACATTGAGTTACCTACTGAATTTATTTGTACAGAGCATTTGTCACCCTCTGTAATTCCAGCCATCCACACGTGAGTCTGTTCTGAGGTGGCAATAGCACATGGAAGATGAAGTTTCCCTATTTCTTTACCCCTATTTGTTTGGCTGTATCTGATGACAATATAAGATGTTCTTAATAAAGTTTTATGTTCTTTTTGAAATGTGTAGATTATTTTGGTGAATCTGATTAATTGGATATGGGATGGGAAAGGGAGGAAAGTATTGGAAGTATTCAGCAATATTATAGTGGAGAAATGGCTGAAGGAGATTCCTTTTGCTTGGCCAGTGGTTCCCAGACTTAAGGGAACCTTGGAATCACCTGGCAAACTTATTAAGCAACAGATGGCTGGGTCCCACCCTCAGAGTCTGATAGTTTACCGTTCTAACAATTTGATGCTGATGTCACTGGGTTTAGGGACCACATTTTGACAACCTGCTGTAGACCAACTTTTGAAGTCTGTGACTTGCTTCACGATTTAAAATTTCAGGCAATTCTAGGTGGTGAGCTAATAAAGTATGGGTTTTGCATTTCATTATTTATAGCAGGGTCTGTAGCGGCAGAGAACAAGACAAAAGCTTTTGTGATTTACTCGGTAGTGCTTAAGTGCTTTTGCGTGAACAGTTCACCTAGTAACGCAAACTCCTTTGGAGAACAAGCCCTCTCACCAGACCTTGAATTTAAAGCAGAATTGGGGAATACTAGAAATCTGGGAATCTCCGGCAGTGTTTGCCAAACTCGCTGGATAAGATTCACGTGGGACATTTGCAGAAGGGCACATACCAACTGAATCAGAACTTTCTGATTCTTACCATCTAGAAATTCTGGGAGATTCAGTCCACTGGCCATTGCTCTGGTTCTCCATTCCTGGATGGGTGGGTTACTTAGCTCTATACCCTGTAAATGTAATTTCAAAATATTGAAACAAAAACCCAAAACATGGATACTTAGCTCCATTACCCATTCTTCACACAAGCTTGTGTGATCTTTTCCTAAGTTCAGAATGAAATGGTGAAACAACTAATCTGAAATGACTATGATCTAATGATTTTGCTGTAGAGTTTATATATTTAAAAGTTGAGGATTCAAAGATATACTTTGAATATTGTAAATTATATGTATATTTAATGTATATGTGTGTGTAACTGCGTATTAAAGTTAGTAAGAAAATGTCTGAAAAACTGATAGGCTGAAAAGAAAAGATTTTATCTCAATACAAGGTTAAAAGGACTTAAGAGTGAACTGAATATATAAACTCTATTTTAAACAACTGTACCATTGCATTCTCTTTTGTTAACTTTAGTGACAATAAATAACTTCACCCAAGATTTATAACCAACCTTTTGGGATGCCAAATTTATAAAAGTATGTTGATTTCAAACTTCTGCTAGTGTCCATCCTTGAGAAAAGTAAAAAATAATGTGGAATTACTCCAGAGAAACTTATGTGTATAAATCTTGTACTTATAACTGTGAATTAAGCCTTTACAGGAAGACCCAACTAAGGCTGGAAGGACCCCTCGTATATAACTTTGGAAATTGAACCACTTGGATTTTATGCATTTCATGAAGTGAATTCATAGATCAAACTCCTCTTAATCTCCAGTACCTACACGCCTCCTCAAGAAAGCAGTCATCAAAGTCTATCACTCGTTAGAAAACCAAACTGTCTTGAACATGAAGTTAAAACAACTAGAGTGAAGATATATTGTCAATATTGTTAAAGATAAATTATTCTAACGCTGGTTAAAACCACACTCAGGAGTACCAACAAATGTATGGAAGACTTTATTCAGACTTTTGTGATAGGTAGCAGGACTATCCCAATGGGGGAGAAAGATGGGGCCTAACTCTGAATATGTCGGACATCTTGGGGTTCATAGCCAAAGAGCAGAGTGAGATTCTACATCCTGGGGTCCGTGGATGTAGAATTCCAAAGACCCTGTAGCATTATCAGGGTCCTGATGCCCAGACATCAAGGGCAGGGGGATTCTTGCTAAACTGACTTAACGTGATTGTTGCTGAAGGTGGTCATGTGTAAAGGGTGAGGGAACTCTCACTAAGCTGGCTTAGTAGGGTTCTTGCTGAAACTAGGTTAGGGAGGCAACCACAAAAGAGGGCTCAGGGAAGCCTGTCTAAAGTCTGGTCAAGAAGAGAGTCTTTGTCAATATGATCACAACAAATACTTTTGTACAAATACCTGAAAACAAGTGGCCTGCCTCATTGGTGAGGCACATTCAAAGGACAAGTGAGCACCATAGAGTAGTGCTCAATTGTTATTCATCTCATGGTTTTATTATTGGGTTGATACTCATATTTTTATAGATTTTTAAAATCAATTATGGTAATAGCATATACTGCTTGAACACTTTGAATATGCCATCCACTCTTCTGTTTTTCAGTGTGCCATTTTATTGAGTCCTCACAGCATCTTTATTTTACATATAAGGAAACAGACTCAGACACGACTAATTCTTACTCAGAATGAAGAATTTTAATCAAAGGAACAATTGTATAATCAAATTATTAAAGAAGAGATACTATAGTATCTCTTCCTTGAAGTGTTAAAATATTCAAGTAATTTGGTAATATTAGAGTTAAATTTTAGATATGGGAATTAAGTAGTTTTAAGGATCTGTTTTTTCCAGCTCTGCCTCTGGAGTGGTCTAGTGTAGGAACACCATTTCTATCCTTCAGTAATAGTATCCCCAACATCCTGTTTCTGGCATTACCACCAATTTTTGCTTAAAAGTGGAGAATTGTCTGCTCAGATTTTTTTGTCCATGTTACTTTTTAATTGTTGAATTTTAAGTTGTTTATAATTCTGGATACGGCTCCTTAACAAATACATGATTTACAAGTATTTTCTCCCTGTGGGTTATTTTCACTTTTTTGATGGTATCTTCATTTGAAACATACGAGTTTTTAATTATGACATCCAGTTTATCTAGTTTTTCTTTTGTTGCTTGTGCTTTTGGTATTACATCTAAGAAACCATTGCTTTATCGAAGGTTATGAAGATTTAGTCCTATTTTCTTCGAAGAGTTTTATGTCTACACTATAATTTTAATATTCATTTAGAGATGCCCAAAGATCCTCTGCCAAACAGAAAATAAAGTCAAGACACGTGGTGTCCTTCTTTTGAATTAAGGTAATGTAAATAGCTCCCACATAGGGGTTCCTACTTTTACTACTACCTATTTATGTCCCTATCACATGGCTGGAAAGGATGTTAGTTCTAAATCTAACTAGTATGAACTAATAGGCTAAGGAATTTGATTTTACAGAGCTTGAACTAGGTGCTGGGGGCATACCTGAGATCACCCAGACATGCAGACAGCGCATCAGCAATTAGGGACAGTCAGGAACAGTAAACTACAGGGTCACTAGCACTGTAATTGAAGAGTGGCCTTCACATTGCAGTGGGGCTGGAGCAGACAGCATTTGCTGAAACCAGGTGGAAAGACCTAAAGCTGGCAAGAAGATGGCATGGCATGTTCTGAGAACTACAAAGGGCTAACTGTGACTGGCTAAGTGAACAGAAGAGCAGAAAGTTCAAGAGGAACACACATTCCAGTGACAGGTTACCCAGAGAGCTATGGTTCTATGGTGACGAAAGTATGAGGCTAGATGCTGTGGACATAAAGAGAAGGCCCAGCTCCCGCAGCCTGTGGTTCAGTCTGAAATTCAGAATGACCATCGCCATCCCTCGTTGATGCTGACACTAAAATAAGTGTAATTTTGCTTCACACAACAACTACAAGACGAACTTGTTAATAAACTTGGCCTCTCACAGTTTACCATGCCCTAATGGAAGAAAGATAAGTTTTTAAACTTCTAGCAGCAGAGAGACTAGGAAACAGATTATAGTTTAAAGTATCTAAATTATTTATTTAAGTTTTAAAAAAATAGGTTGAATACAATTCTTGTCCATCATTTTAAAAAAGTGTATCTGTGTTCCAGAGAAAATTTAAGACAGCTACACTGTTATACTATGTTCTATTCTAGTATAAATTTTAGACCTAGAAGTAATAAATTTTAGACTTTAGAGCAAATGAAAGGCCACGTATGGTGAATTATTACTAAAGGAACAACAGAAAGTTGTAAAAATGAAAAATTTTGTATCTGAATCATCTACAATCAAGAATATTTACTTTTGCATGCAAAATAGGAATAATGCTCCAATTTTACTAATATACAATTATGCAGATGATTGTGGGAAAATAAGAACAACTATACTGGATCGTTTTCCCAAATCAGCACTATAGACAACTTAGAAAGGAGTAGACCCTCTCATACAGGTCTGAAATCCCTTGTGAAAGAAAATGACAAATAATGAAAGCTTAATTAAGGGAGGAGAAAACAATACAACCACTCAATGTCCATATATAATATCTTTACTACTTACAAGGACCTTGCATCTATTTGTGATTCTCAGAACCACCTTGTGAGGTAGGCATCTTTATTCATTCTAGTGAGGTATTTTCTCCATAAACATTGAAGAATGCCAAGAAAGGTTTGTTTTTGGACCCCAGTTTCCATGTATTTAAAGAAAAAAAGAGTTGCTTTTCTAACTTTAGTTTCAAAAATTGCATTAGACATGTCTCAGTGCATCGCTTACAAAGAAGATAAGAAATTTCTAAAGTCCACCTTTGAATTCTTTTTGGATTCACTCTGACTAAGCAACATTTTTAGTTGAGAGAAGTGTTTCTTTGTTTTGGTCACATTTTTTGAGGAGCAAGTGGGTGTTGATTGTCCAGATGTAGGTGTTCTGAAAAGAAACATAAAACCACACTCAGGAATACTGACAAATGGTAGTTTAAAGTGTTCTTCCTGCTCATCCTAAATTGCTGCTACTAGAAACATTTTCTGCTCTTCTTCATTATGACCATACAGGAGCAGTCGCTCTTCCCAGCAGTCATTCCCCAAAACTTCCTCACTGAATAGGCTATACACAACATTTAGTTAGTCTATAGGGTGGTTCTGGAAGCTTCTATCACACCTGAAAGAGAAGGCTAAAGTGCCATCCATCAGGTTTGAGTTCCCTTTAAGTCTGACATCAAGATTCATGACAGTGCTAAGCAAGGACTTTGAAAACATTTCTTCACAGCTCAAGACCACTTTCTTTCTTAAAAGTGCATAATCCACCCTGGCTGATGTGGCTCAGTGGACTGAGTGCTAGCTTGGGAACCAAAGGGTCACTGGTTCAATTCCCAATCTAGGGCGCATGCCTGGGTTGTGGGCCAGGTCCCCAGAATAGGGTGCGGGAAAGGAAGCCACACATTGATATTTCTCTCCCTCTTTTAAAAAAAAAAAGTGAAGAATCCCAACCTACACATGTAGGTGCCGTTCCATTGTGTCTTCCCCCTAGAATGTAAGTTCCACAGGATAAGCACTTTGTACTGTTAATTGCATGATCCAGTGCTTTTAAACAGGGCCAGGCACAGTGGAGCCTCTAAATATGTCCACTCAATAAATGGTTCTCTGTCTGGTATGTGTATATTTATGCCTCATTCTATTTTATTCTCTCCAATTGGGTTCCATCCCCCAAACCCTATTTGGGGTAAGCCTGACCCCTCTTTGCCTCCCGATCTATAAGATAAATGTAAATATCTTTCTCATCCCTGCATATGTCTAAGAAGCACCGTGGTCTAAATGCAAGTAAATTATTTTAAATACATCAAATTTTCTTTTATCTACTTTTATCTAATAAGTAGAAACATCCATGACGGATTCCTATCATACCAAATATCAAAACAATTAAGTCAAGAATATAGAGAAAACTGGACTTGAAATTTCAATTCTTAACCAATATATTCAATACTTAAAAAATCAATTCAGTAAGCAGAGATAATACAGTCCTTCCTGGATTTTGTTATTTATGTTCAAGAAACTATAAGACTCAGTTTCTCTTTTGTAACAAATGTTCAAAAACTCCTTTCACAGTTTCTATGGAATTAAATGTATTGACTGTAATAGTAACTCAGTATCAAGCATTACTAAAAATAAAACAAGTCCCCATATTTACTTGGGTTATCACTTGACAAATTCCTATTTAGTTAGAGTCGCACAGGCATTGCTGTTAGAGGAAATAGCGACAACAAAGGAGCAGGAAAGTGAACTGAGCTGTTCAGTTTTGCTGACACAGGATAAATTAAGGCAAAGTACGATAAGCAGACAGACTGGTCCCAGACACTGAGGGCTAGAAAGCCCCGCTGCAGCACTTGGACCACAGGGAACAGAGTGAGGTGCTTCTAATCAGGGCTGTGCTTCAGGAAAATACCAGTCTAGAAAGGTTTAAACGGAGACTCAACGAACGTGAGGAAAGACCTGAACAGATAGCAGCAGCAGGGAGAAAAAGGAGAGCAGATGTAAACGACACAAAGGCAGGGTTGCTAGACACTGGTGGCTAACTGGGCAAGGACCCCGGCAGTGGTCAACTGTACTTGCCATTTCAGGCCAGAATGTCTAGAAGGGCATGTTTATTCACTAAATAAGGAACTTAGGATGGGCAGGTTTGAATTAGCTGTGTAGGAGGATAAAGAAATTATATTTAGCAGGCAGCTGGGAACAAGGAGAGGTTAGAAGTAGAGGAATATGCCTGAAAGGCATGCGGAGGTGAGAATGAAAGATATGGGAGCACATGATACTAGAGACAAAAAAGGTATGGAGAAAAAAGGGAGCCAAGACACCCGAACTGCATGGCAAGTTTATGGAATGTTTGTAACAGAGGAAATTAGAATACTCAGGAGTTAACACTGGCAATTCAAGTAACTTAATGGATTAAGATACCTGAAAATCAACGCTGGGCTCTTGCCTTTGGAACCAGACAGTCTATGATTCAAGTTTGCGGGACTGAGAGTCTTTCTTTCCGGTGTCTTCAGGCTGGATTTACTCGCAGGAGTAGTAGGATTGCTCTTCAATGCTGACAGAAAGCTTCTACTTTTACCATAATGTTTAACTGTTTTGTTGCATGTTTTACAAGTAACCAACTACCATAGGAAGAAGAAATATTTGGCGTGATTTCTCTTATAATTTACTCCAGTAAAGTACATGCTCATCAATTCCTGTATGTAAGGGAGTAAGTACACCAAACACTACAGGGTAAGTAACAGGCTGATCTCAGGGAGCTTGTAATCCAGCAGCAGGAATCAGACAAAACACAAATTTAAAATGAGAAAATCTCCAATAAAAAATTAATGGCCAAACATTTGTACTTCATTTAAAATGGCTTTTAGAGATAACAGTCTCTCCTTTCCCAGAGTAAAGCCACGTTGAGGGGCAATGCTGAAGGGGACTGGGAATGATACCCTTTAACACCTGGATGGTGCTTCGTAATAGTAGACATTTAACATTTTTTGCAGATGAACTTTCCAATAAAACATGGCAAAGTATTACTGAAAATGTGACTCCTTCAAATCCTTGGTGATTCGATAAATATAGGTTTAAAGTAACTTATAAAACCCATCAATTTTCACATTCCCATACTTCATTAGCTCTACAGGTTGGTTTCGCTTCAGGATTCATTTTTCAAGAAGTGCATTTTCTAGCTAC
Organism: Carollia perspicillata; assembly: GCA_004027735.1. Taxonomy (NCBI): domain Eukaryota; kingdom Metazoa; phylum Chordata; class Mammalia; order Chiroptera; family Phyllostomidae; genus Carollia; species Carollia perspicillata. The sequence goes on along the minus strand of PVKM010005971.1, from coordinate 20,864 downwards.
AGTAAATGCCTTTCTTTTTGCGTGCCTGACTCATAATGCTCAGGATTCACCACAGGCCTCAGTGAGATGACGACAAACTAGCTTAGTTGAGAAGTACTCTGATGTTCACGAGCAGATGGAAGTGGAAGATCTGCATGTATCAAAGGTCTATGTAAGTTGCTTTATATTCTTCAAAGAGGCTGGATATAGATTAAATAGTTGATTTTATGACAAAGCAAAATGCATTTACTGGTCCAATACTGGTCAACTCCTAAGTATGGCAGTTCTAGTCCAAGTTATCACTAATTGGAATCTTGGGCCAGACATCAGCTGTCATATTGCCCAGGGCCCAGCACGGTGCCTGGTAATGATGTATCTGATACTAGTCTCTATGTAATAAACCAGGAGTAATTTGATTTTGGTGTTTTATTCCATTTTTATATCCCCAGTACTTAGCATCATTTGGCCTAAGATAGACCCTCAGTAAAGGTTTAATGGATGAACATAAAGTATATTTACCATTGTTGGACTTAAATACATACTCTGACGAGGAGGAGGGGATGACCAGAGAAGTGACACTGGTACCTAACAAATAAGCTACTGTTGTTTGGAGAAGTTATTTTTTGAACTGAAAATATAATTTAGTGGTAGCTGCAGGTCAGGTGATGCAGATCACATCAGTCAGCTCAAGAAACCCTCAAATTTGTAAGAATTGTGCTCAGCAATGAGATCTGAGAAAAGTGAGAGCTCATGATGCTCGGTTTTCAGTAACCGTGAAAAACAGAAATAGGCTGTACTCCTGCTGAAACAGTGATTACTAGGAAAAAATTAGGTATATATTTTGAAGTCTCAATACACTACTACAAATTTCTGAGTAATGTTCAGGATGATTCTTAACCTCATTTTAAGTAAAGGAAAAAATTCTCATTTAAGAATTGAAATCTTACCAATATACTTTTGGAGTTGTTGTACTTTTCCAAAATTTTGGCTTCTTTAAAACTGAGTGTATAATTTCTTGCTTCTCGATTAAGAAGTTTCTGTATTCTGGGTGTCAGTTTGGGTTTGGGTTTGAGGCGCACCCGAGAATTATCCAGAACCAGCAACTGGAAACAGTATGGACATGTTCCTTCAAAAGTGCTTTTAGCATCTAAAATTAGACAAATGAAATTCATGATTCAACAAATTAGAATATTTTGTTACCTCAAAAACACTGCCAATATTATAAATGTGAAAATATTATGTTTAATATAAGTAGATACACATTATCCTTAATAAACTCAAAGTATAAGAACTTATTAAAAGATAAATGGCAATAATTTGTTTTGCAAGACACTATAACTATATCCATTCACTCCTTTTAGCAACAGACAGGTAATCCCTCACTCTGTTGCTCATTACTTGTACTAAATTAAAAAAAAGGTTGTCTGTGTCACCTATTTTACAAACACATTTATCACAAAATAAAATTACTGTGACTTTGTTTCTTTTTTAAATAGCACAATTTTGTAGTTTGTAGGCTGGGCTTTGTCTGCAATTTTGCTGTTATTGAGTCAAGAATGGCCCCAAGGTTTGGGGCTGATTAATTCTAAAGAGGAGTTTTTATTTGCTGAAATGGAAAGAACTGTGTTGTGGGGTAAAGCTCAGGTTTTGGCCTAATAGGTATTCAAAAGTTGCCCAGAAGGCATCTGAGGCACCTAGAATTCGGGGGAGAGGTCTGGACTGGGGACATAGACTTGGAAATCTTCAGTATACAGAATTTAAAGGCCATGAGACTGGATGAAAAAGTGTCACCAAGGAAGTGAGTGCAGCTAGAAAAGAGGTCCACGGGTGGAGTCCTGGGACACTCCAGCATTTACAGAGACTGGGGAATTTAGGAGGAACGAGTAAAGCAGATCAAGACATATTGGCTAAACACGTAGGAGATGACCTGAAGTCAAGTAAGGAAACCATTTCGAGAAGACTGATCAATGTGTCAAATGCTGCTAACACGTCAGGCAAGTTAAGGCACATTCAGCTCTGCGCGGGGGTTTTGAGGGTAGTGGGTCGATCAGGTTTCTCGTTTGGATCATCCTGAGTGCTATGCGGATGGAAAGAGGCGGGGCGGTGAGAACCTGACCCACAACCGACGGGCGTTCTCCCTACCGTGTGACGAACTGTAGGCCCAGCTGTAAAAGAGAAAGAGACTCATGAGGAACGAGGGGACACCTCGCCGCTGGCCCCCCGCTCCCCATCCCCCTCCCGGCCGGGTCTTACAGGAGATAGCGGGCCTGGCCCGGGCAGCAGTCTTGCAGTTTCCGCGCCGCGGCCTCAAGGTAGTGCTTCTGCCTCATTTCCACCACCGACCCCACGGCGTTAAGTCGCGACGACAAGAGGAGACTCCGGAAGCTGGGTTGCCAGCGGCGCGGACTTTGACGTCGGGATCCCAACTCCCTCCGGAAACGGGTACTCTAGATGAAGAGTTCCGGTTTCTTTTGCGTCCGCCCCGCCTCGCCCCCAGTCCCGCCCCCAGTCCCGCCCCCGACCCCACGAGGGTTCTCAGACCCGAGCCTCTGCGAAACCGCTTGATAACCCACCCCTCCCCACCCCTTGGCAGCGATGTAACGAGCAGTGTGTCCCACCGGTTCCTCTGTCTTTTTCTCCCGGTATCCTCTTCTCTGATATTCCTGTTGTCATTTCCTCAGCCCATGTCGCCCTTTAGATTCGCGACCTGGGTATTGACTTTGGCCGAGGCCGGTGGATGCAGTGCCGCAAGGAGACCTCTGGTCCAGCGGGCTCCAGGCTCGTGCACAGAGAGCTTCCCGCCAACCCCCTTTACGTTTTTAATTGAAGTGAAATTCATCGAATATAAAAAGTTAACCATTTTAATGTGAAAAATTCAGTAGTGTTTTGTACATTTACAATGTTTTGCAAATACCACTGTTACCTTGTGCCTAAACATTTCTATCCCCCTAAGAGAAACCCCACGCCCATTTAGCTGTCGCTCCCATTCCCCGCTCCAGGCAACCACTAGTCTGCCTTCTGTCTCTGTGGATGTACCTGTTCTGGACATTTCATGTGCTTGTGATCTTTTGTGTCTGGCCTCTCCTACTTAGTGTAATGTTTTCGAGGTCCTTCACCTTGTCACATATATTAGAACTTCGTTTTTATGGCTGAATAATATTACATTGTATGTATATACCACGCGTGTTTATCCATTCATTTGTTGATGGACATTTGAGTTGTTTCTATCTATTGGCCATTGCGAATAGTGCTGCTCTGAACACATCAACACTTATTGTCTTGTTTTTGTTTTTTAATTCTAACCATCCTAGTGGTTGTCAAGTGGCCTCTCATTGTGGTTTTGATTTGCATTTCCCAAATGACGTTCAACATTTTTTCATGTATTTTGTTGGTAATTTGTGTATCTTAGGAGAAATGTCTGTTACAGTCCTTTGCCCCTTTTTAAATTGTGTTGTTTGCCTTTTGTGATTGAGTAAGAGTTTTTTTTAAAAAACATAATCTAGATACTAGATCTTTGTTTACCCTTCATTTTTAACTTCAGAAAGGAGTCAAATGACACAAAGGTTTGCAAAGAGAAAGTATATATTTATATCTATATAGACATTTTAATTTTTCAAAAGAATAATTAGTATGCCTACTCTTCCCACCTTTCCATATTACTTCTCTGAAGTGATCAACTTTAGCAGTTGGGTATCTTCTCTACGTCCTTGCACACATAAGTACATGTACAAATGTATAAATACCGCTATTCACCACACACAGGCACCAAAAAAACAAAGCATACACAATATACCAGAAACAAAGGGTTAGTATCTTACTACATAACTTGCCTTATTTTCTTTTTTTTAACATTTTTTTATTGTTGTTCAAGTAGTTTTCTGCCTTCCCTCCCCACCCCCTGCCTTATTTTCTTAATAATAGACCACAGACATCTTTCCGAGTCAGTATAGATAGTTCCCATACATGCTTTTTAGCAGCTGACATTACAAAATATCATCAAACACTTTATTTGACCATTTTCCTATTGATGGACATTCAACATTTTTTTATTGCTTTGCTAGTTCAAACAGTGCGGCAGCAAACACCTTGTATATACTGGTATTTTTATTTCTTTTGTCCGAATTCCTAAGAGAGATATTACCGAGTGAAATGATATACACATTTTTTATTTGCCAGATCATTCAAAAAAAGGTTGTAACAATTCACACTCCCAGCATCAATGTCTGAGAAAGCTGGGTCAAACTGGATGGATTAAAAGGCAAAGGCTATTGGTTCACCTAAGTACTAGTGAGATAAAGCCTCCTTCCATGTATTTCTTGATGGTTTGTATTTTCTCTTGTAAAGGGAAATCTGTTGAGCTGTTTATCAATTTCTAGGAGATCTTTGTATTTTGGGGGAAATCACCTCCTGCATGTCATATATAATACAATATTTACTTACCTCTTACTTATCGTTAGCACGGTTTATAGCATTTTCTGCCATACAGAATTTTGCATGTGGTGAAACTCTTTTCATTATTGGGTATGGGTTTTCTGTGGAGCTTAATAAAGACCTCATTTATGCCAAGGCTAGACAACTATTCACCCAGATGTTTTTCTCATACTTTTTTAGTTTGATGTCTTCCATGCACACCTTTAATCGATATGAAATGCATTTTCACTTAAATATAAGGTAGAGCATCTAACTGGCTTTTTTTCAGGCAGATAGCAAGTTATGCAAAGACCTCTTACTAGGTAAATTTGTCTGTTTCCATTGGAATTGAAGTTAAAAAAGATGCAACAAACACTGAATGTGTGCCACACACTTTTCCAAGCATCTTACTTTTATTAATTCATGTAATTCTCAGTCTATTATATGTAAGCTTTTTTAAAAAAACATAGCTGCATCTGTCTTTAGATTCTTTACCAATAAAGCAGAAAAGGGGAAGGCATATCACGTGCATGCACGAGCATTCCCCTTGCCCCTCAGCGCATTTTCCTTCAGCTGTTCCTCTTCTCTCTCTGAGCACCGCACTCCTACACTCGGATGCCTCCTAAGTATTTCCACTTGCATCACAACTTGTCTTCTCAGACTCAGGGGGGCCCAGATAGCTCTCTTGATTTCTGCACACCAACCTGCCATGCTGTCCAGTTTCTTCCACCTCCGTCTGACTGAGTCTCATTCATGCTCCCTCTCTTGCTCTTTGTAGTCAGTTTCCCACCAGAAGCAAATCAAAACTCTGCCCACTTTTCTTCACTCCTTGGTCACCACGCTCTTTGTCCTGTACGATGGTCCCCTGAATTATTTTTCTGTTTCTTTACTTGGCTGCTTCCTCTCTCCCAGTCTGTTCTTCAGAAGGCAACGTGGCCTTCTTAAAATTTAAGTCATTTTTTGGGACATAGAATGCCCCTGCTCACCGTCCTCTCCAGGCTCCTCATTAATTTGGAACACAAAGTTCCTGGTCATGCTCTCCAGAGCCCTGCATGGCTGGCCACTGCATCACCCCAGACCTCACCTTGTCACAGCTGCCCACCCTCACCCTGATCCTGCTACACTGGCCTTCATGACTCCACCAGCGAATGCAGCTACAAAACCTGGACTGAATGAATAGAGCACCCAGAAGACAACTGACAAGTAAATAGTAGCAGGCTGATTGGAGAAGACTTGGAGAACTAAAGGTGAGTTTATCATTTTTGTTGCTTTGGTATCTGCTGGCCTGAATGCAGTGCAGCCTGAAGCCCAGAGGATGGCATGCAATGTGTGCAGACAGAGCTCCAGGGAAAGCCCTTCAGTTCTGGCTGAGGAACAGGAAACTCCTAACACCCAGAGAGGAAGTATAGAATTCTGCATGTTTTTTTTTTCCCTTTCTCTATTTTCTCGAACCCCAACCCCCAAGCCATTCCGTAGTGGCAGCAGCAAAGGCCACAACAGGACCTAGCAAGGTGCAAAAACTCTGAGGAAGGGGAACGTTCCGCTCCAACAGACCTATCTTTATTGCCTTTTCCCCCTTTCTGTCTCTTCCACCACTTGGCCAAAGATAGGAGCAGTCCCAGAAGTGTACAATGATGGAATAACTTTCTGACCCTGACTTCCTGCCCATAAAACAGAAAAGGGTAATTGTAGGGAACTAGAAAGTACTGGGGAGAGAGTGGAGAGAGAGACACTCTTCCAGAACTTTATGGGGAAATCCCATAAAATTGAATATGAACTTCTGGGCTCACCACCAAGCTGTGCACACAGATCTGATCAGTATACCAGTGACTTTACATTTGAACCACAGCTCACAGGAGGCAGGTTGAACCTGCAGCCTGAACCTAAGTGGGTCTATTGCCTAAAACAAAAATATGTACATGCTACATAGGATTTAAACAAGACCTAGGGTCTCATTATATAATATTTAATTTTTTAAATCCTCACCTGAGGATATGTTTATTGATTTTAGAGAGAGAGGGAGAGACAGATGGTGAAACATCAGTGTGAGAGAGAAACATAGATTGGTGCACTCCCCAACAGGAGATCAAACTTGCAACTTAGTTATATGGCCTGACCAGGAATCAAACCCACAAATTTTTGATGGGCAGGATGATGTTCCAACCAGCTGGGCCACCCAGCCAGGGCTCATACATAATATTTAAAATTTCCAGGAGACAATTCAAAATTACTTGGCATATGAGAAAACAAGAACACAATCAACTCACTTGAGGAAAATCAATTAATAGACACTAACAACCAGATTGACACAGACATCGGAATTATCTTTCGAAGACTCTGAAGGAGCTATTTATGAATGCTCCAATAAGCAATCACAAGCGCTCTTGAAATGAGTTCAAAGTTAGCAAAATTTCAGCTGAAGGGCCCCGTAGTAAAATATTTTAGGCTTTTAAAGCCATGTGGTCTCCACTGCGTCTACTCAATTTGGTGAAAGCAGCCACAGGCAGCCATGGACAATGCGTAAACAAATGGCTGTTCTCTAAGAGAACTTCGTTTCTGGGATTTGGCACGTATGCTGTAGTTCACCAAGCCCTGGGTTATACTGCGGTCTAGAGAGCCCATATATTTATTGATTTTTAAAAATTCTAATTGTTCTGCCAATTATCAAGAGCGGGGTCTTAAAATCTTTCAATGTGATTGTGGGTTTGCTTATTTCTCCCCTTGGTTCTGTTAGTTTTTCTTAAGGTATTTTGAAGCTCTGATATTAGATACAAAACACTTATAATTGTTTTGTACCTAATGTGTCAATTCTCTTGTCACTATGAAATTTTTCTCTTTATCTGTAGTAGTATCCTATTTCACCAAATATTAACATAACCACTTCAGATTTCTTTTTATTTTTCGTGGTAAAAAATACATAACATTAAATTTATCATCTTAACCATTTTCAAGCGTAAAGTTCAATAGTGTTAATTATATTTACTTTTGTTGTGCTATAGATCTTTAGAATAGTTTCATCTTGTACAACTGAAACCCTATACCCATTACACACTAATCTCCTCCCCTGTGCCCTTGGAAAATACCTTTCTACTTTATTTATTTTTATTTTTTAAAGATTTTATTTATTTATTTTTAGAGGGGAAGGGAAGGAGAGAGGGAGGGAAATATCAATGTATGGTTGCCTCTCGTGTGTCCCTTGCTGGGAACTGGCCTGCAACCCAGGCATGTGCCCTGCCTGGGAATTAAACCACAATCCTTTGATTCGCAGGCCCATGCTCAATCCACTGAGCTACACCAGCCAGGGCTTCCTTTCTACTTTCTGTTTCTATGAATTGGACTAGTTTAGATGCTTCATCTGAGTGGAATCATACACTGTTTGTCCTCTTTTTGACTCACTTATTTTACTTCGCAAAGTGTCCTTGAGGTTTATCCATGTTGTAGCCTGTGACAGAATTTCCTTCTTGTTAAGTGCTGCGCAATATTCCATTGTTTGTGTATACCAGGTTTTCTTTATCTGTTTGTCTGTCAGTGGACATTTGGGTTGCTTCCATATCTTGGCTACTTTGAATAATGGTGCAGCGGGCATGAGTGTGCAAATATCTCTTTGAGATCCTGCTTTGCCTTCTTTTGGATAAATACCTAGAAGTGGAATTGTGGGTCATATGGTATCTATTTTTAACCTTTGGAGGCACCTCCATACTGTTTTTCATAGTGGTTGCACCATTTTATAGTCATACCAACAGTGCAAGAAGCACTTTCATTTCTCTATGCCCTCACAACACTTGTTACTATCTTTTCATTTTAATAGCAGCCATCTTAATGAATGTGAAATAACGTCTCACTGTGGTTTTGATTTGCATTTCTCTTACAATAAGTGATGGTGAGCATCTTTTCATATGCTCATTGGCCACTTCAGATTTCTCATTCTTTCTCTTGCATAATATAATTCTTTTTTCTTTTTTACTTTCAAACTATTTGTGTCTTTGTACTTAAAGTTTTTTTATATAGTATGTAATTTGGTCTTGCTTTTGTTTTGTTTTGTTTTCAATCTAATCTGACAATCTCAATCATTTAAATGACATGCCTGGTGTAGTCATATTTAATATAGTTATTGATATATAGAGTATGACATCTTTGAGGGGTCAGAGGGCATACTCTGATAGGTAGCACAATGGTCCCCTGAAAATGTCCATGTCCAAATTCCTGGAACCTGTGAATATGTAACTATACAGGACAGGAGAGATTTTGCAGATATGGTTAAGTTCACTGTCCTTAAAATAGGGAGGCTTTTGTGGATAATCTGGGTGGACCCAATCTAATAATCACGTGGTTCCTTAAAATCAGAGATCCTATCTGGCCTGGGTCAGAGTTGAGGCAGATTTGAAGGAGGAACACAGATTTGAAGCATGAAAGGGATCCCACCCAAAGTTGCTGGCCTTGGAAACAGAGGAAGGAAGCCTCAAGTCATGGAATGAATGCAGCAGTGGTCTGTAGGTGCCGGGAATGACCCTCAGCTGACAGTCAGCAAGAAGGCAGGAAGTTTGGTACTGCCACCACAAGGAACTGCATTCCATCAGCAACCTGAAGGAGCAGGAAACAGGTTCTCCTCTACAGCCATGGGAAAGGAACACAGCCTACCAACATTAGCTTTGGTCCAGAGAGGCCTACACAGGACTTCTGACCTCCAGAACTGAACGATAATAGTTTTTAGCCACTCAGCTGGTGGTAATTTGTTATGGCGGTGTTAGAAAACTAGTCCAACACTATTTGGGGGTTCATTCTCTCCAGGGATTTCTCCCTGGATTATGCGCCCCCCTAACTTTTCAGTTCTACTGGCCTCCAACTCTTTTCTTTTCCATTCAAGCCACCCAGGCTGTGGCTACCTGAAGCTGGAGCTGCTCATGGATTGCGATGGTCCGCAGATGTCAAGTCACCAACTCACAAATCTCAACAATTTCTATTCTTCTTTCAAGGGCCATTTCTCCGGTTTCTGCCTTCTTCCGGTCAATCTCCAAGGCCCTCAAATAAATTTAAAAAATGTTTTTCTTAGATTTTATCATTGTTATCTGAGGGAAGGTTAGTCTACCATTGCCAAAAGCTAGAGCCTCACTATACTCTTCTGCCTACTTGCAAATCTGCAATTTTCCATAATTTTAAGCGGAAAAAAAGAAAAGTTGTATGTGTCTCAATTTTTCTCATTTTCATTAATCTGGAGAGTAAAAATGAGTTTTCTTCTTTTAATATGGCACTTTGAAAAGTGAAATGACTAAAACGGAAAGTTTTCAAAACTTTTGATGTGGGGGTTGGGGGAAGGACCCCAACCTCAGCTGATAGGAAGGAAGGAAACCTTTGTTACAGGTTTGGGCCACCACATGCAGTTCCTCATAATCATCAGCAGGGGGAAAAAGTAGTTTTCTATTTCCGATGGGTCCCCGCGCCTCGCAGCGAATTCCCTAACCAAAGGGAAAGAAGGAAAGAGCGCCTGGGAGATCTCCGTCAGGGAACGCAGGGAAAACTGGCCTACAGGGGTCCCTCGGATCGCCAAGACGCGGTGTAACAGAGTTCATCTACTCCCGGCAGCCGTCCCTTTCATGGAACACGGGATAACTTGGCTGTAACTCCCTGCTGACCTCAGCCCCGCATGCACGGCTGCAGCAGCTCAGAGCCTCCTCCAGAGCAGCCGCAGCGGCGCAGGCACAAGGGGCAAACCCAGGCGGACTCCGCCGGTGACCAGGTGAGCCGGTGCCTGAGTCCCGGCGTGGTCCCTGTGAGTGTATGCCTGAGTCCACGAGTGACCAGGTGAGCCCGCGTCCGGATCTGCGACCGAACCAGGTGAGCCCCGCGTCCAGCCACTCTAGCATCTTGGTCGGAGTCAGGTCACAGGACTCAAGCAGTCAGTGGGCAAAATGGGTTGAAGCGGAGCGCGAAGCCGGCTGGTGATTTAGCATATGGGCCTGGGTACAATTGTGTCTTTCAGGGCTGGGGTCAGGAGATCAGAAAGGACTTCCTTCTTCCAGGTGCGTTCCTAGTATTACTAGCCTTAAAAATAAGTCATGCTGATGAGATGAAATGTGTGGGAGGGGCGGGAGAGTGGTTATTTCTTTAGTGCTGAACATTAATCATTTTCTTGAGGTCCTCGGCTAAACCGTTTATTTTGTAACCAATGGTAGAGCCTGTGTCTGTGCCCCTGAGTTTTGAGTAACTGCATGGTTAAATGATGAGCGGCAGACGGGAATAGCCACCACTTCGGGGGTATTTTAAGATTCAGTCAGTGGATGATGAAGCAGCGAGAGAGATTTGAAATGGAAAGCAAAGAACAGAAAGATAAGGAAAGATATGGAAAATTTAAAAAAAAGAAGAAGAAGAGAAAAGCCGCGTGGACACAGAGTCCGGTGGATCCCACAGCTCGGTGGGGTGCACAGGTTAGGGGCAGAGCGCTGTGCGGGTTGACATCTGTGGGTGGGGGTGGGGGTGGGGGTGGGGGCGGAAGCAGGAGGAGCATGACCCCGAACAGATCGCTAGAATCCAAGGAAGTCATTGGTTAAGAATCCGTTGGTTATCGCTGAAATTTTAAGGTTATCGTGGTTGGAATAAAAAAAGTATGCAACATGTAGGCAACGTGTTTTCTTCTGACAAATGATTAGGTATAAACATTTAATTGAATTAGGAAATAAGGTGCCAAGAGCTGTGATTTTCTACCCTAATGAACATTTAAAGGGGATTCTCTAGAAAAGCATTTGGCGTAAGTAATTAGACTTTAAAATTAAAGTGTTGCAAAACAGCACAACAAATTATTACTCTCCCTTGATAATACTGTCTATAGCAGCAGTAGTGCTCCAATTATACAGGGGTGGCAAAAGTAGGTTTACAGTTGTGAGTATGTGTGTTTATTCTTGTTATTTTTATTAATTATTGTATTATTTATTTGTATTACAAATGTAAACCTACTTTTGCCCAGCCCTGTATTTAAGTATATTTTAAGAATGTGTGCAGCCCTGGCTGGTGTAGCTCAGTGGATTGAGCGCGGGCCTGAGAACCAAACTCTTGCTGTTGGATTCCCAGTCAGGGCACGTGCCTGGGTTGCAGGCCAGTTCCCAGCAAGGGACGCATGAGAGGCAACCATACATTGATATTTCCCTCCCTCTCTGCTTCCCTTCCCCTCTAAAGATAAATAAATAAAATCTTTTTTAAAAAGATTTTAAAAAAAGAATGTGTCCATTTGTTTTAGGTAGTTAATTACTAGTTTAAAATAAACAGGCATATAAAATACTCCAGTAACTTGAAATCTATGCAAAAGTCTAGTAAAATACTGCCAAACCCTACACAAAAATGAGTGAAATAATAACATAGCCAAGCTCAGCTACTTTTTAAAAGAAATACACTCTGATGCTGCCATTTCGCCTGTTCCTACACTTGCTGCTCGGAGGGGCAGCCCGTCACTGTGTGTGTGCCCCCCAACCCCCACCCCAGGCTGGGAGGACCTGAATGTCCTAGAGTTCTATGGATACCTGTAAAAATCCTATTCGTTGTTTTAAAACTTGCCTATTTACTTGGTGTTTTAAAAATTTGGAATGGAGCTCTGACTGGGTGGTTCAGTTGGTTGGAGTGTTGTCCCCGTACAACAAAAGGTTGAGGTTTGATTTCAGTCAGGGCGCCTACCTAGGTTGCAGGTTTGATCCCTGGTCAGCACATGTGGGAGTTTCCCTTTTTTCCTCTCAAATCAATAAAAGCATATCCTTGGGTGAGGATTAAAAAAATATTGGAATGGGGAAAAAAATGAAAGCTACATTTCCATGAATCAGACATGGCAACAAAACCTCACCTATCGGAGAGGGATTGTTAATTGAATGAGAAATAAAAAACCGAGGGGACGAATATGGTGATCCCATCTGCTCTGTGTGCACTATTTCTTCTTAAATGGTGGTGAGTTCAGAACAGGCAGTGAATCTTATTTTTGGCTAAAAAAAATTAGAAGTGTTCTTCTCAGGAAGTGTATTTTGTACAGAAGTATTAAGTAGCCTCTTAACAATTTCTGCTAGGCCCAGGGGCTGACTCCTAACATCTTAGAGGCAAAGTATTTGTTGCTAAACCTTTACCTTGAATCTTGCTTTAGTATATTTTATATGGCTCGGACAGAACTTAATCAGAATATGTGCTATTAGGTATATTTTTAAAAAACAGGAAATGTCGTGTGGTTGGCTATGCAGTTTCTTCTGTTGTTCACATTTCAGCCTATGAACACTGGAAAAAACAAATAACCATTGCTTAAGTAAGATAGAGGTCTTTGATTTTGTTTTTGTTTTGTTTTTAATAATGTGTATACACTCTGGAAGTAGGCAGTCCCTGCCCAGTATAGCAGTTACTCTGTCTCCCCAGGAACCTGATTTTCCTTGTTCTTTTTGCTATTCTCAGGGTGTAGCTTACATCTTCCAGGTTGCCTCATGGTTGTAATATGACTGCTGAAATTCTAGTCATTGCACCCACATTCTAGGCAGGAACAAGAAGGAAAGGGACATGGTAGTTGAGTAAGATTTAAAAACTTCCACTTATGTTTTGTGGTAGATTATCTGCAAAGATAGCTGTTAATAATTTTTGTATGTTCATGTCACTTTTCCTAACAGGCAGTGGAGTCTATTTCTTTTCTCTTCGAGTCAGGCTGGCCCTGTGACTTGCTGCGACTGATAGAATGCACTGGAAAGCTTTACTAGGCCTTGCTACTTCTGTTTTCACCCTCCAGGGGTAATCCAGTCCCCAGCTACTCCAGCTGCCCCTGCTGAGGTGTCAGTCATGTGCGTGAAGACATCTTGCATGTTCCAGACCCACATGAACTCTAGTTGACACCATGTGGAACACAAGGTCCAGCCAGCTAAGCCCTGCAAACTTACAGAGTTGTCAGAAATAATAAATCATTGCTGAATTGCACTGAAACACAATCATTTGCCCCCTGCTTCAAAATGCCGGGATGGCCAAGAAGTGAGGTTCATTAGTTGGACCTTTGGCTTTATTGGACATGGTAGAAGTCTGTTACCATAGAGGAAGGGGATGGCTATCCCAGGAGAAGAAGGGAGGTAACAGTTGTCCTTAGCCACCAGTCATCCGGCAGCAGCCTGGAGCAAAAAAGGCATCTCTAGGACCTCAGGAGCAAGGTTGTGTGGGATCATTACTCTTGCCCTTTGGCATTAATGAGATCGTAACATTCACAGAGCTCCTGTGGCCCTTCTTCCTCTGCTCCTAAGAGTCAGTGCCTGCATGACCTCAGGCTGCCTCAGGCCCCCTCTCTGAGCACATTGTGAGCTCACAGGTCCCTGGTGCTGTCAGGTCACCTAGCTCCTGTTCTCAGAGAAGAAGTCTAATTGGATCAGCTCACTGTCCAGCCAGGCCACTGCAAGGTTATTGCTGTGCTCTGAATTGGGTGCATATCCCTTATGCCTTATATCCAGTCAGCCCTGTCCGGAATGAAACATGGCCCTTGAGCTCTTGAAGAACTGGATCAAGTCCTCACTACACCTCTTCCTGGCTGTGACCTTGAGCAGGCTTTGCTCTTTGCCTCAGTTTTCTCATCTATGAAGTTGTGCTAATGGTATCTACTTTGTAGGGTTATTGTGAAGGTTAAAGGGAGAGTGCCTGTGAACAGTAGCATGTGCTCAATAAATGGAATCCATGACTGTTACTGTTTTACTTTAATTTACAGAAGCAACTGTGTGCTTTCTTTGTAGAACTGATGATCTTGATCAATCAGTCAAGTGATACTTTCCCATAGATGTCTGTCATAAAATGAGAATTCTTTTCCACCGAAAAGCTTTTCACTGATGTTACTACCTTTAAAAGCTTCTTTTAAAATTCTGTAAAACTTTTTTCAAAATCATGAATTGAGAGGCACATTATCTGATTATGTTGGCTGCAAAATGACACCAGAATGTTACTGGCGATTGGACCCTTGGTTCATCGACCTCGGTGATTGGACCCTTGGTTCATCGACCTCGGTACTTAAGTTCTGGCTAAGAAAGGATTCAGAGCCAAGACTCAAATAGAAGCAAAATTTTATGTAGCAAGTCACAGAGGTAGAAGAAGTGAGTCAGCCGGGGCTGCATGGGCTCAGGAAGCAAGTTACAGAGGCAAAAGAAGAGCCCTTGAAATGTAGGAGAAAGAAAGCAAGGATATATATATGCGCCTGGGGGAAGGAGAGGGTGAAAGGCTCCACATGCTTCGGAGAGAGCACACACTTGGAAAAGAAAGGGGTGGGGAAAGGTACTGGTGTGCAAGAGGGGAGGTCTCAGGGAAGGACCTCAATAGAATATTCATCAGCTTTCTAGGTGTGTCCTTTCAGGATTGTGGTCTCCGCTGATTGGTCAGTACTAAGGTAGGGAGTCATTAGGCTTTGCATATAATCCTGAGGCAGCCATGGCATTGGCCAGTCTGGCTTTGCTGCTTTTCTGGGGCTGGAGCTGAAACAAAACTGAGGCCTAGGTGTTATCTCTACTTTGACCCAAAATCTGTCTCTGTGGTAAATAGACCTAAGGCCTTGTTCCTAAGATTATCTGATGCAGGTCAGACCCTCATTGTCCTGGGGTCTTAATGCTTAAGGGAGTGGTCGTGCAAGGGCTTGTATGGGAGTCCTATGAGGCTATTCTCCAGCCCCCTTGTTTCTCCTCTAAGGAGGTCTACCGCATGACCAGTGATGTGAAAGTTCAGGGGTCTAAACCACATGACCAGTGATATGATGGGAGAGGAAAGGTCACCTTGGGGGCGAGGTCCCAGCCTACACTTGTCTGATAGGCACCCAGGGCTTTCTGCCCTGGCTATCTTCTGTACCTGGCCTATTGGTCCTACTTGGTTCATGCCTAGCTGCCTACTGCAATTATATACCAAGGGTAACCGAAAATCTCCCCATGTTGTTTGTACCTGGTTTTGCTCTGTCTGGGCCGAGTGGGAGGTGGGAGCAATGGGTGTTTCCCTATGTTCCCCACATGATTCCCCAATGCTGCTTTTGGGTGGGCTTAAACAGCTTTCCTGGAACGACGGCGGCTTGGGAGAAACACCAGTGACATTCATCAGGGTGGTTTTGAAGACACACTTGTTGTTTGTTCTAGGCTGTGCCTTAACCAAAGGTATGTGTAATTGTCCATGTGGGGAGGCTTTTAAAATTTTTGTTAAGTGGATTCTCTCGTAATTGCTTATTTAATAGCTATGGGCAATGGTATTACAAGTTGTCGATGCATTTATTTGACACTTTTTGTAGGTGTTTATAGTGCGGACAGGTTTGCCATTCTGCTTATGATGTGCCTTTAAAAGTACTGCTTGCATTATATATTACTTCCATAAAGACAGATTTTTCACAGAGGACTTTTTGCCCTTCCGAGACTATAAAGCATTCTATGAATGTCGGCATCACAATAATTCTTTAAGTTGGACACACCTTTACTTGGTTATGACATACCTTCCTAAGGGGGCAGGTGGTGCTGCATGAGGAGATTGATGATTGATTCTGTGAGCCTGAGGCTGACACAAGCTTTATAACCACTGGTCAGAGTAAATGCTCACATCTCAGTGCAGCCTGTTCATATGAGGCAAGGGCAAAAATTGCCCTTCCTAAAACGATTAGTTTTTTACTTATTTATGAGCTAATCTCTACTCTCATAAGGTTCAGGTAGGGTAGGAGGATATGCGACCTCCCCACTACCCCAAAGAGGTGGGCAACCACTGCTCAGAGCCTCCCACCCTCCGTGCAGCAATTTTCTGTGCATTAACCAGCACACGTGCGTGCTTTGTTTCTATTTTAAGTCAAATGATGTCACACTGTATGTATTGTTGTGGCTTTTTTTTTTTTTTTTCACATCTCTAGGTCTGGAATATGTTTCTATTGTGGCATATAGAGCTCCATTTCATTCTTTTTAACTCTTCCACAGCATCCCTTGAATGGCAGGACCATGATTAACTAATCCCATATGACGGTCATTTCCGAATTGGCTATATCTAAAATTAAAAACTCTACTAGAATTATTTATCATTTCTTTATTATTTTGAGAGTACCTTTATTAAAGCTGAGGACAGTGAAACAAGGAAGGGCTTAGGAAAGAAGAAACAACAGGAGAGAGCCCAGGTGGGGCTGCTTTGGCTCACTGGAAAGTCGGGGGAAAAGGCGGGTATTACAGACGGACAGGTTCAGGGGCTGAGCTTGGGATGAGCTGCCGCTGCCCATTGCTCCCCCGGTTGCAAGTCTCCTGGGGACCCTTCGAGTTTAGGAGATGTACACTGGAGAGGGAAGAACGGCACGGACATGCTCCCAGTAGGAAGAGCACCTCTACTAGAATTTTTCAGAGTTGCTCAAACTTTACAAATAAACTATTTTGGGGATAACTTTAGATTCACAGCAAAACTGAGCAAAAACTGCAGAAATTTCCCATATAACCTCCTGCCCCCACACATGTACAATATCCCTCATTATTAAGGTATTTGTTGTAATTAATGAACCTACATTGAGTCCTGTCCAAAGTGGCGTAGTTGGTTGGAGTGTTGTCTGGTAACTGAAAGGTTGCATGTTCAGTTCCTGGTCTGGGCCTATACCTGGGTTGTGGGTTCGGTCCCTGGTGCAGGCACATACTATCCCAGGCCTGAGCATATGATCCCCAGTATGGGTGTGTACAGGAGGCAACTAATCAGTGTGTCCCTCCCGCATCAAAGTTTTTCTCTCTCCCTTCGTGTCTTCCTTCCTCTCTCTCTAAAAAGCAGTGAGAAAATGTCCTTGTGTAAGGATTAAAAAAACTAAAAAGAACCTACATTGAGACCTCATTATTACCCAGAGTTCATAGTTTACCATAGGCTCACTCTTGGTGTCGCACATTTTATGGGCTTTGACAAATAGATAATAACAAATATCCACCATTATCATATCATGCAGAGTAGTTTCCCTGCCCTAAAAATCCTCTGTGCTCCACCTGTTCCTTTTCCTACTGCCCAGGCCCTGGCAACCACTGATCTTTTTACTGTTTTCATAGTTTTACCTTTTCTAGAATATCATATTGTGTAATTCTACAGTACATAGCCTTTTTAGATTGGCTACTTTCACTCAGTGATACGCATTTAAGTTTCCTCCATGTCTCTCCATGGCTTGATAGCTCATTTCTCTTCAGTGCTGAATAACATTCCATCGCTTGGATATACCACAGCTTATTTATTCATTCACCTACTGAAGGACATCTTGATTGTTTCCAAAGTTTAGTTGTTGTTGTTGTCATTGTTATTATTATTATTTTGCTGCAAAAAGCTTTATAATAAAAACAATATTTCCATTTGGTTCAATGCATGGGGGAGGGTTCCAGGGTCATTAAAAGGGTGACTAGTGGTTTCAGGGAAAGGCTCAGGCAAAAGCCAGATGCCAGGGAAATGTAGAGGGGCCCCTCAAGGGCCCCTGGGCTCCAAAGGCTTTCTAGTTGTGCTTGAGGGTGAGCCTCATGAAGAGATACTCACCCAACCCAGCCTGGGGGCCGCCAGCCTGTGGAGGTTAGTCAGGTGGTCACCTCTCTGCTTGATGAATTTCACCTTCTCATCCAGGAAATGGTTCTCCCGGAAGTCACAGAGGTGAGGGTCTGTGCAGGCAGAACCCGGGGCATGCAGATCCAAACGGGCTTGGTTCAGGTTCTTCTCCAAGGCCAAGGCGACTTCCTCAGCATCCAGAGTTTGAACCCACTCATTTTGGGAAGGCTTCAGCACATCTTGGAAGAGAATGCAGTCACAGCACTAGTTTTGCAGTTTCAACAGATGCTTGGCGCCCTCATGCTTCTCCTCGGCAACTCTCGGAAGAAGTGGCCCACGTCCTACAGAGCCACATCGTCATGGTTGAAACAGAAGCCCAGGGAGAGGTAGGTGTAGGAGGCCTGCAGATGCAGGTTAGCCAGGTGGTTGATGGCAGCCTCCACCTTGGTGGAATAGTTCTGATGAAGTTGGGAGCTCATGGTTGTTCAGCAAGGAAGAACTAAGGTCAGAAAGTTTTGGCTAGTCTTGGGGGCTGAGAATAGCTGAGATGGTTCCAAAGGTGGTGACTAGAAAATAGATTAGAGGGTAGTTGGGAAGAAGGGGCGCCCCTAGGTCTGTTCCATCCAAACCCTATTGAAGTAAGAGACAGATTCTAGGACTGCTGAGGGCACTACCCAAAGTTTAGCAATTATGGATAAAGCTGGTATAAATGTGCATGTGCAGCTTTTTGTGTGGACATAGTTTTCAACTCCTTTGGGTAAACAACAAGGAGTATGATTGCTAGATCATATGGTAAGTGTGTATTTAGTTTTCCAAGAAACTGCCAAACTGTCTTCCAAAGTGGCTGTACCAGTTTGCACTCCTACCAACAATGAATTAATGTTTCTATTGCCCCACATGCTCGCCAGCACTTGGTGCTGTCGGTGGTTTGGATTATGGCCACTCTAATAAGTTGCAGGGTATCTTGTTTTAATTTGAAATTCTCTAATGACATATGATGTGGGGCGTTTTTGATGTGCTCATATACCATCTTTATATCTCCTTTAGTGACGCATCTGTTTACATCTTTTGCTTATTTTTTAAATTGAGTTGTTTGTTTTATTTTTTCATTTTAAGAGCTCTCTTTAACATTCTTATGTCAGATATATCTTTGACAAATATTTTCTTCTAGTCTGTGGCTTGTCTTCTCATCCTCTTGACTAGAATTTTTTAATTACTGAAAGAGTTATGTTTATTATAACAAATGCTAGAAAGCAGAAATATCTGAGAAAAATGCAATAATTCTCTCTTTTCCTCTAATTTAGCCTTTGAGGTAACTAATCTAAACAATACAATTTGTAACTTTTGGCATCTTTCTCTCTGCTCAAATGTGTGTGTGTTTTCCTTATATTTTTGTTTAAGGATAAGCTTTTCCTCACACATTTCTCCATAATTGTCCTTTATCTCCTCTCTCTAAATAATGCATCACTGGTATATTTTTACGTAAATATAAATAAATGAAACTTACTCTTTTTATGGATGTGTAATATTCCTTGGCACAGATATCATACTTTTGCTAGTCATTCCTCTATCGTGGATGTTCAGGGTGTTTCCAGTTTTATTTTCCTTTGACCTTATAAACAAAACTGTTGCTTTAATTCATAGAGGAAAAATTCCCCAAAGTGATACTCATAGGTCAAAAATGATGTGCATTTTTTTTATTTTTTAACTTTAATATATAATCTTTATTACATTTTTTCATTACCATTTAGTCCCCTTATACCCCACCCCCCAGCAATCACCACCCTGTTGTTCATGACGAGTCTTTTTTCCTTTTCACTCTATCACTCCACCCCCTCACTTTCCCCCACCACTAGCTGTCATCTGTTCTCCAGCTATGAGTCTGTCTCCGTTTTGCTTGTTATTTTGGTTTGTTTGTTAGATTCCACATACGAGTGAAACTGTAAAGATTCATGCCCTCACCAGAAATGTATGAGAAGTGCCTTTCCCTACATCCTCATCAGTGTTGGATGTTAGCAGTCTTTGAAACTATTGGTATTATTTTTATTTGCACTGTTTTTTTACAACTAGTGGCACTAGATATCTCTTTATAGGCATGTGGCTTGGTGGTTCATAGACTTTGTCCATGTGTCTAGTAGGATTGAGAGTGGTGTCCTTTAAAAGACTGGAGCAGGACACAGTACAATGGAGCAGATAGTGCAGGCACCAGATTTAGGGTGGATAGGGTCCCATCCTGCAGTCATCACAATAGGATGGTGACAGACACCATTAGTACATCCTCTACCCATCTGGGTGTTCATAGGTCACATCCAGGACCTCTGGGAGGTACAACTCAAGGTCATGTTCAATGCAGGGAGGAGTGAGATTCCCACAGACTCCCACAATTGTGCCCCCTAGAGTTGTGCATTGCCTTTGTCCTGCTTTGGTGATAGTACTTAGAGAGCTGCAATATAACCTGTGCGTGTTTGCCATTTTTTCAGACCCCGAGCTTACTAAACTTGAATCCTCAATGCCTAGTATAATGCCCATCCCATAACTGGGCCTCCAAAGTGTTGGCTAATTGAATGACTAAAAGTGTCATCAAGAGCTGGCAGGCCTCAGAAGGAGGTGGTGGTGGTGGTGGTATGTGTGTCTGTGTGTAAGTGTCAGGCATTGGGGCTGGATTTTGTGGGGGGGTGATGACAGGAAGCTCAGCCTGAACGTGGAGGAAAGGGCCCAGCAGGCTGGAGCTTCCTTCTACTTTCCTCCACCCCCTTCCTTCTAAGGCCTCTTTCTGCTGTCCTTTCTCTCTCTGACTTTATGTCAAGATCACTCTCCTTTCCTGAGAACTCACACCTACCTACTCACAGCTTGAGGGGCCTTTCCACACAAAGGTCCAGGGACTGTGTGAGATAGAGACAATTATTCCTCCCATGGAATGTGGGGTCTGCAGACCAATCATTGACTTGTGTGTGGTTCAAAAGGAACTGGCTAAGCCCCACAGGTATATTTCAGGAAAATCA